>JAJJMA010018671.1:0-10440 GCA_023529015.1 Papaver nudicaule | reverse complement strand
TGTTTCCCTCCCTAGACCAACCTCTATCCTCTCTGTGACCGAAGCAAGACGGGAACGGCCATCCTTGGTTTAGGCTTGTCTTGTTCGACTTTGATCTCCGAGCACTACGAAAGTACTCAGAGACGGTACATTGTTTTTGCAGGTAAAAACACATGGTTTCTTCGTAAAAGTTTTATTTCCAACCATAGGCAATTTGAAACCCCTAGAATAGGTTTACAGTCGTTTTCTTATTACTAACCTCAATTTTCAAGCATACATGATGAAAATCAACTACCATTTTTGAAATCGGTTTTGTCGTGCCAAGGTTTTGAAACCCTTAGTTGATGATCTTACCATCTGATGATTTGCTCATAAAACCCTTAAACATGCTAAAGCCTTGAAGGAGCTTTTAGATGCTTAAGGTACTGGAGCTTTTTCTACAGAACAAGCTTTTGAAGATCTTTTGGAAAGATAAGAAAATATGCAAAAAATTTGAAAACCCGAAAATTCATAGGCAAACCCTAAGTTGTTTTAATCAGTCCCTGTTTCTAGCACCAAACTGTACGAGTAGAAAATCTGCATAGGTACATAAGGTACTACAGCCATCATATCTACCCATACATACAGTTATTTAACATGATTCCGAGGTATGAAGATCATAAGAACAATACCGAAGATTCTCAAATGACAATAATCAAAGACTAAACGTATGGAGATGTGTATTTCAATGTTGTAACTATATGGATTATAACCCTAAGGAGCCAAAGGAGATACAGACCTAATCCCACTCTTGCCGCTTAGGTACTACCCAAAAGAATCCAACCCTTACAAAGTTTTTCAAGCTCGCCTTATATAGGCCGAGCTTGGGTGGTTTACAGCTAATAAGACAAGAGACTCAATCGTGGTGGTGTCAGTCCTTGTCGAGTAAGGCGGTTCCTTCGGTGGTGCTCCGAAGTATGATCTGGGACTTCGGTCCTCTGGTGCGGTCCGAATCTCTTTTCGTCCGAGTCTTCACTCGTCGTGTTTGGTCTTGTTCCTTCTCTGGTTTGGTTCGAGGCTTCGCTGCTGGTTCCTCTGAAGTGGTTAGGCTTCTTGGATTTACGACACGTGTCCCGAGGGGGTTTTACCCTCCACAGTCTATGTGGAGAATTCCATTATTGATTGAAGAAAATACAAAAGTGGTTGCAGACAATAAGGTCAGAGATAACCTTATAAAGAGAAAATACAGAAAGTGTGAGCACAAAGAAATGACGTGTCCAAGGACACATGTACTAGCCGTACAGACAACACACGAGTACAACACACACGCATAGACTAACTGACTTTATCTAACTTGACACTCTTACTACTATTAGGCCCCCTCAAGTTAATAGGGGCAGACTTCACGACTACAAGTTTGTCGCGAAGAAACTCAAATTTGGGAGCAGACAAACCCTTGGCAAAGATGTCTGCAACCTGTTGACTTGTAGAAATGTAGTAAAGTTTCAGAGTTTTAGAGTTGACAAGATCACGGATGAAGTGATAATCAACAGCCACATGCTTCATCTTACTGTGTTGAACTGGATTGGAGGCGAGAGAGATAGAGCCCTGGTTATCACCACCAATAGTTGGAGAGAATTTAAGAAAAATGTGTAAGTCCTTGAGAAGTTGACAAACCCATAAAACCTCTGCTGCAGTATGAGAAAGAGAGCGATATTCTGCTTCAGTTGAAGAACGTGCTACAGTGGCTTGCTTCTTGGACGACCAGGTAATGGGATTTGAACCAAAGAAAATACAGAAACCACTGGTACTGTGCCTGTCATCAGGATTGCCAGCCCAATCTGTATCACTGAAGCAGTGAAGAGCAATAAGACCTTTCTGCAGAAGAATGCCATAATCAAGAGTACCTTTGAGATAGCGCAAAATCCTCTTAGCAGCAACTAGATGAACATCAGTGGGGTTTTGCATATGTTGGCAAACTTGGTTAACAGAATAAGCAATTTCTGGTCTGGTCCATGTGATGTATTGTAGAGCTCCAACAAGAGATTTGTACTCAGATGGATCAGACAGTGGAGAGCCATCAAATTTACTCATTTTAACATCAGCAACAACATGAGTAGAACAAGGCTTAGCTCCAATCATATTAGACTTTTGCAGAAGGTCAAGAATGTATTTAGTCTGAGTTAAAAACATACCAGTAGTATTCCTCCTCACCTCAATACCCAAAAAATAGTGAATGTTGCCCAAATCCTTAATTGGAAAGTGAGAACTGAAGTGATGGATAACAGAATCACAAAAAGAAGGAGAAGATCCTGTGAGTATTATATCATCAACATATACAAGCAATACAGTAATTTGAGTCCCTCGCTTGTGAACAAATAATGAAGTATCAGCATATGACATTGTGAAGCCAAGAGCAAGAACCACATCAACAAGTTTCTGATACCAAGCTCTTGGGGCTTGTTTAAGTCCATAGATAGACTTATTCAGTTTACACACATAATGAGGAAATTGAGGATCAACAAAGCCAGGTGGTTGAACCATATACACTTCTTCTTGTAAGTCGGCATGAAGGAAGGCATTACTAACATCCAATTGCCTGACTTGCCAGTCAAATTGAACATCAATGGAGAGAACTAATCTAATAGTAGTTGGTTTTGCAACTGGAGAAAAAGTATCAGTAAAATCAAAACCCTCCCTTTGATGAAACCTTTAGCCACAAGTCTAGACTTCTCAATTTCAGTAGTCTCATCAGAATATTCCTTAGTTTTGTAGACCCATTTACAACCAACAAGATTCTGATCAGGGTGAGGTGGGACTTTAGTCCAAGTATTAGCAGCTTCATGAGCTGTGATTTCTCTTCTCATTGAAGCTCTCCACACAGGTAACTTATTAGCTTGAGTAAAGCAAGTGGGAGTGAAGTTAATGAGATGAGTGACATATGCAGTGGCTATAGGGTATTTTGTACTCCCTCCGTCCCATTTTAAATGACCGCTTTGACTAAGTCAAAAAAATAAGGAGGCAGATGAATTTTCTACTGTACCCTTATTAAATATAGAGAGAATAAATGAATTTTCTATTTTTAGGTAGGAAATAATAAAGAGAAACCATATGACTTTATTTTTGAAAACTATAAAAGGTAAAAAAATCTAAATAATTTCAAAAACATGTATATTCATTAATTTGTTTCTAATTTATCTAGATATTCTTTAAGGGTATATCTGAGAGTTTGTTGGGAAAATACAGATATAATTAGAAGCTGGCCACATTTTTGAGACAAATAAAAATAGAAATTAGGACATTTAAAATGGGACAGAGGGAGTAGCAAATTGGGCTTTGGGTTTGAAAATCCCATGTTGGGATCTAGTTACCATCCTGGTTGGAGCAGGGATAGAATGTGAAGAAGAACTTGAACTGGGTAAAGTGTCTGAAGTTGGAGAAGAATGAGTCAGAACACAATCTGAAGAGGAGGAAGGATGTTCAAGTTCATTGTTAATAGTAGTAGGAAGAGATGTCTCAATAGGTGTAATAAGGCTAGCAGGAGTTTTATTAGACACAGAAAGCTTGTAGTGTAGAGCTGGAAATAAAGTTTCATTAAAAGTGACATGCCTAGAAATGTACACTCTGCCTGTGGAGGGATCCAATCATCTGTAACCTTTGTGTGAAGAAGAATAGCCAATTAAAATACACATTTTGCTCCTTGGTTCTAATTTGGTGGAGGTATAAGGCCTAAGCCATGGAAAGCAGGCACACCCAAAGATTCTCATGCTCAAGTAATTTGGTTTAACTTTAAATAGTTTCTCAAAGGGAGTACTAATGGCAATAGCAGCAGATGGTAATCTGTTTATTAGAAAATTAGCTGTCTGAAAAGCCTCAACCCAGAAAGAATCATTTAGATTAGCTTGAAGCAGTAAAGTTCTACCAACACCTACTAAGTGCTTGTGTTTAGATTCTTCCACTCCATTTTGTTCTGGAGTGTGTGGGCAACTGAATTGATGTGAAATACCTGAACTAGTAAGTAAGGTACCTAGTTCATTAGCAATGAATTCACCTCCACCATCAGACCTTCTAATTTTGATATGACAACTGAAATAATTTTCTACTTGAAGTTTAAAGGATGTGAAAACAGAACAGAAATCAGATTTCTTATGCATAGGAAAAATCCAACAATATTTTGAGAAATCATTTATAATATTGCAATAATAATGAAAACCACTAACTGAAGGAACAGGGCTAGGCCCCCACAAATCCATATGCAAGAGTTGTAAAGGTGTAGTGGATTGAGAACTGGATAATGAAAATGGCAGTTTATGTGTTCTGCCAAGATTACATTCATTACAAAAAATTTGTTTATTAGATAAAGAAATTCCTGTAGAATGACAGATTCTTTGAAGAGATTGAAAAGAAGGATGCCCTAGTCTCTGATGAAGAAGTGTGGATGGCATTTTGGTGCATGAGAAGGCTTGAACTGGTGTAGAGGCTAGATGCAAAGGGTAGAGTCCATTCCTAGCTGGTCCTTGGAAAATTGTCCTCCCTGATGAGAGATCCTTCACAAGGAAATCATCACAGGTAAAGGTTATACTACAGTTATTGTCACCAGTAAATTTGTGTACAAATATAAGATTTTGAGAGCAATTTGGAACACAAAAGACAGAAGGTAAAAAGACTCTATTATGTTGAAGAAAACCAGAAGTACTACCAGTATGGGATATAGTCATACCTTGACCATTTGCAGTATGTATATTATCAGCACCAGAGTAAGAAGCAACATTGTCTAAATTAGCTGATGTAGCACTGATGTGATGAGTAGCTCCTGAATCAACAAACCAAGGATTCTCTCCACAGATATTTGCAGCAGCAAGCATAGCTTGTAGATTAGGTGGTGGTGCTCTACCTTGTACAACCAAATTGAATCTGTTATTGCACTCAGGAGCAAAGTGTCCAGTCTTATTGCAAATCTGACATGGTTGTTTGTCAGAATTGAATTGATTGGGTCTTGGCACAGAGACTGGTGAATAAGTTGGATGAGGTGAGTATGATGGTGTAGCACTGAAAGTAGGCCTTGGTGATCCTGAAATGGATCTAAAATTAGGATTAAATGGTTTCTTTCCCTTATAGTTGGGACTATGACCAGTAATAGGATTGAAGTGAGGAGGTGGGGTAGGTGAATTGGATGAAGATGGATTGAAATTATGAGGTGTGTAAAAAGCTTTATGGTCAGAAATTTCAAGATGAGCTGCTTTAAGAGCAAGTTCTTCACTAATAGGAATATTGTGAAGTTCAGTGCTAGAAACTGGTGGATGACGCATACGAACAGATGAACAAAAGGGTGCATAAACAGAACTCAAGCCAGATAAGGTATAAACAACAACTTCTTCATCTGAAATCTTAGTACCAGTAGCTGCTAAAGCATGAACCAATCTCTTAAGTTCATCAAGGAAAGTAGAAATTGAAGTATTACCTTTCCTATGTGCTTGTAGTTGAGTACGAAGTTGAATAGAATGAGATGTAGATATACGAGCATAACGATTTTCAATCGATTTCCAGAGTTGATTAGAAGTATCAGCTCCAGCAAAATAAGGAAGTAAAGGATCTGAAATAGTACCTTGTAACCACACAATGATTGTTTGATCTACTTTGAACCACTCTTGATAAGCAGGGTTCACAGAAATTGTTTGATTAGCTCCCCTTCCATGAGTGATGGTTTGAGGAGGAACGATTTGAGTACCATCCAGATAAGATTGAAGATTATATTTACGGATTGTAGGAGTAAGAACAAGCTTCCAGGTAAGATAATTATCTTCTTTGAGTTTTAGAGAAACAAGATTAGAGAGCTGATGGCCTGGGATTTTGAGAAAACCATCAGTATCCATTGAAGAATTGGGGTCAACAAATGTTTCAATCATAAGTGAAATTGAAAAGAAAAAATAGGATGAATTGAAAGAAGATAAAAATTGAGATTGATTGATAGTGTTATTGTAATGAAGATGCGGAAAATTGAATCAAGACATGGAAAACCCTAAAGGTTTTCCCTCTGATACCATGGAGAATTCCATTATTGATTGAAGAAAATACAAAAGTGGTTGCAGACAATAAGGTCAAAGATAACCTTATAAAGAGAAAATACAGAAAGTGTGAGCACAAAGAAATGACGTGTCCAAGGACACCTGTACTAGCCGTACAAACAACACACGAGTACAACACACACGCACAGACTAACTGACTTTATCTAACTTGACACTCTTACTACTATTACTATGGACTGTTGAACATAAGAGCCAGGGAACTTAAAATCTTACAGTTCTTGATTGGACAGAGGATTTTGATCCAGATAGGGTTAAGAATCCACATGCTACGATCTGGGTTCCATTCCCTAGTTTTAGAATGCCATACTGGACAGAGGAAACTCTTCTGGGTATGGGGAAAGTGTTGGGTACTCCTATAGCAGTTGCTACATCAACACTCAATTGGGATTTTCGATATCACGCAACCATACTGGCTGATATTGATTATTCAAAAAAGATTGATTCAGAAATTGTTGTTACGGCAAAAGATAATACGTTTGTGCAGCCAATTCTGATTTCGGAGCCAGCTCTATTTTGCAAGCATTGCAAAATGGTTGGACATGAGTATAAGAAGTGCAGAGAATTGCTAAAACAAGTCTCTACAACTGATGAAGGAAAACCGAGTAACTCTGTTTCCAGAAACCCTAAAAAGAGCAATTCTGTTTCGAAAAACAGAGCTACACCAGCAGAAAATTCTACGAAGGGGTAAGGACTCCTCCTAGGGGTAAGAAATGGGTTCCTACAGAGAATTCTACGAAGAACAGGGAAGATTCTATTGCTGATGTTACCAGACGACATGAGGAAGAAGATTTACGGTGTGCTTTGGAAGAATCTCTAAGAATTGAAATGGCGAGAAAAGAAGGGACTACTGGTGAGATTGGGTAGCCTAGTCATGTCGATTCTCATCACTTAGTGTTTCTCGGGCTAAGGACGATGATGTTTTCGCTGATTATCAAGATTTTGTAGATCGTGATCATGATGATCATGATAATCAGGAGAAACAGAGTAATGAAGAAGAAGCTCCTGAGAATCAAAACACGATGAACCAAGGGGTTTCTGGGCTTGGTAGTGGCACGGGTAATACTGAGGCTACACCAAATACTGGAGAAATTCATTGTTTGGTCCAAAAAACCAGAACCCGGTTAGGCTAGGGTCCATTGAGAATTAATATTTAACCGGAGGTCCAAAAATATAATAAAAGACCTGGCTACCCCTGACTATTTCAAAACGAGAAACACCCTCTATATCCTTATCAGGTGGACCTCTTTCCCAATTGATTATTATATCTATCAGGAAAGACAAATGTTCACGTAGCCACCTTGACTCGTCATTATCCACTTTCTTAACTTTTGCATGTGAAAACTTGACACAAGCATTCTTGCTATCCAACACGCAGACAATCACATCTTCATTCTTAATTTTCTTATCATCATGAACAATATACTGTACCCCATCATCTTTAACATCAATAAAATACTCATTCTTCCTTGCTTTGCCGACCATTATTCTTTGATTAAAAATTTTATTTTCATCATTACTGCTCCCCACTACATCCATATCGTCATTCAATATCTGCTTTTTATCACGTGAAAGCCAACCACGATATTTACCCACTTCATGCATGCGTTCCACGTCACAACCTTTTGTTTTCTCATCCTTCTTGATTTTCACCTGCGAATTTCGATCTTGACAATTAGCTATGTTGTCTTTAAACACACTATTTGTATCTACTTCGAAGCCAGAATTGACGCCGGTTTTCAAGCCAGTAAAAGAAGATATTTACTGGTTTGATTTTAGGGCTATTTGACTGAAACTAGACCTATAAGCCAGTAAAAGAAGATATTTACTGGTTTGATTTTAGAGTTGTTTGACTGAAACTAGACCTATAAGCCAGTAAAAGAAGATATTTACTGGTTTGATTTTAGGGCTGTTTGACTGAAACTAGACCTATAAGCCAGTAAAAGAAGATCTGTACTTGTTTGATTTTAGGGCTATTTGACTGAAACTAGACCTATAAGCCAGTAAAAGAAGATATGTACTGGTTTGCTTTAAGGCATATTTGACTGAAAAAATAGACTTATAAGCCAGTAAAATAAAATATGTACTGCTTTGATTTAAGGCATATTTGACTGAAACAAGACTATATAAGCCAGTAAAATAAGATATGTACTGCTTTGATTTAAGGCATTTTTGGCTGAAACTACTTATAAGCCAATAAAATAAGATATGTACTGCTTTGATTTAAGGCATTTTTGACTGAACCTAGACTTATAAGCCAGTAAAAGAAGATATGTACTGTAAAACGTGCACAACAAAAAAGTAAAAACTACCACAGATCCAAAACATATACCGTATATTTCAGCTGGCAGCTCTCCTATAAATCAACCAGCAAACCCTTTTTTTATCATCAGAAAAATGTACCAAATCTACACAAGTTTGAGCTCTAATTTCACTGTAAAATCAATACCGGAACCTCATTAATGTATCAACCTCAAAATCCCCTTCGTGAATTCACACTTTAAACCCAGAAATCCCACAGCAACAGAAAACCCCATTCATTCTCTTCTTTTCGGCCATAATTCCATGCCCTAATCATCACGAAATTCTTGTAATTTAGCTCCTGCACCATCTTGATTTCGAACTGAGCTTCTAATGGAACCACGGTTAGCAGTGAAGACAAATAACAGTGACCAGAAATGAACGAGAGAGAAGAATTGATCGTGAAGACCTAATTTCTATCTGGTTTGCAAGGGAATTTCTTCCTCCTTCATGTGCATGTGCGAAACCGTAGTGGTGAGATCCACCAACTGTTTTTGTCTCAGGAATCCCCATATTTACCTAGATCGGCTTCACTTAATTTGATGTTTTTTTATTTATAACTGAAGATTCGCCATATCTCCGCCTCTGGTTTTCCTCCATCAAATCTCCATCACCAGAGCTCTCCGTTCTGAGAGAAAGAAAAACAAAAAACATGAAATGATTTAATTATATACATGAGGGCATTTCTGGTATTTAAAAAATACAAAATCTAACTTTCGCACATGTACAGCCGTGTTTTGGACCAGCGACTAAACAATAGTTCACAATGGACCAGCGGTTAATCTAAGGTTAATATATAGGACCTCCTAGTAGATTCTACTTCCAGCAATCTATCATCGGGTTTTATCAATCAGGAGAAGGATTTGGGATCGGGTGTGAGAACCGGGCGAACAATATTGGATGCAGTTTTGAATGCAAGTAAAGAGAATCAAGGAATGGGTTTAGGCCCTTCAGAACTGCCCAATTATACTGAAAGAAGAATACACGAAGCTCAGCAATGTGATGGGTTAACAACGGCTTCTAAACCCATGAATACTTCGAGTATTCCAGATGATTATCCTGACGTTGCTCGGGAAAGTGATGATAGCTCATCTGACGTAGATGAGAATATTATTATTAATGACATACCTGTGACTCTTCAACCTGCAGCAGATGATGATGCAATGAGGCCTCACAATAGCCTAGAAGCTGATTTAGAATTGATGGATCAATATAAGGCTTGGCAGGAGTTGAGTAGGCTAGAGGAAGAAATGCAAAACAGAAAGGAGAAAGCCAAAACCAACACTTGTGGTCCGCGCTACAACTGAGAAGCTGCATACAACTCAGGCTACAAATGAGATATTAAATCCGACTCCCTTGGCGGTAGTCTTACCACAACAAGGTGGTCAGCCTAATGTTCAAGGAAATAGGAGGTCAAGAAGGTTAAATCAAGACGGAACAAAAGAAGATATGTCGAAGAAGGCACCTGCTTTAACCTTGCAGGCAAATTATGAAGATTTCTCTTATGTTAAGTCCTAGGAGAGTCTAATTTTATTTTGCATGTCAAATGTATGAGGTTAGCTTTGCTACCCTAGAGTATTAAAAGGCTGTGAGCTAATTGTATATTTTTTCAGCCTTAGGTTTTAAGTTTTAAGTAGATAGTAGACATATTGTATATCCCTAGCTCCTCGAGCTCAAACCTGCCTGATTCTATCTTAGCAAGTAATTGATTACTTTATTCCAAAGCAACCTATCTTATTGAATGCTATAAATAGAGGTGTCTACGGACAAATACCGCAAGCATCAAGCATACGTGAAGGTCCTTAGGGAAGGTAGCGTAAACTCTTTTCACTTCGGTGAATGCTTGTTGTGGTATAGTCATCCTCTATAGGTTGCAGCTCCTCTGGGAACTCCGTACGACTATAAAAGACTTCTCTTGAGAGTTGGGAAGCACAGGTAGGAGATTGAGACCATATTTGGTTGAAATCGGATTAACATGTAACCTTGGTAACCTGATCACGTTCTTGTCTATTCCATAGTCCGTCTCTTCTGCTATACGGCTATTCAAGAATTGATACGTTACACACAAGGTTGAAAGGTAGCAACGCACGGCTGCACT
>JAJJMA010018636.1:0-22026 GCA_023529015.1 Papaver nudicaule | reverse complement strand
ATCTTTGTGAAATACGCGGCTTCTTTGTTGTACAGGGCGCGCATAGGGTAGAACATCAAGAGAGTGCGAGACCAATTCTGCATCCAATCCTGGCATCTCGCTGTATGTGTAGGCGAAGACATCCCTATATTCTTTTAACAGCTCAATCATTTTTCTCCTTTCTTCCTTCCCAAGTGACGCGCTGATTTTAATCAACTTTTCCTCCTTATCGCCGATATCAACTTCTTCTATTTCGTCCAAAGATGGTATCTCTGTAGGCTCTTCTACTGGTAATGACTCCGTTGTTACTTCCTCTTCCTTATTAGGAGATGATGTCATCCGGCTTGTGGATGCTTCACACAATTGCTCGGATGGCAACACCTCCGCTGATTGCTATAATCTGTAGATGTACCCTCCGTCTTGAGTGGTGAAACGATGGAAACGAGGTTCTGGTCCTATCTTCGATTTCTTAACCCCTGCCGGCGCCACCAATCTTTCAGCGCTAAACACAGACGCTTTTTCTTCAACCTTCCTTTTTTCTTTGGGCATCCCCAGACGAGCGGGATCAAAGACTGAGATTTTGCTGTCCTCTTCCCACTTTGGTAGAGGAATTGTTCGAGACAAACCTATTACAGCCGCTCCTTCCTGTCCTGTTGGTTGATAAAAGACCGCTTCCGCCATGTATGCTTCCTCGGGCCCAAAAGGGTTACTTGTGGCTGGCACCCTGTATTCTCTTCCGCCGATACTGGTCTTGATGCATTGGTGATAGGTAGACGCCACAACATGATGGTCGCGTATCCATCCGCGCCCTAGAAGCAAGTGAAACGAAGTGTGATCGTCTAACACATGGAAAGGCACTGATGCTTTAATCGGCCCAATGGTCATCACGAGGCATATCACCCCAATTGATTCTTGAGTGTGCCCTCCAAAACCGCGTACAACTGTTTTCCGTTCTCTGATCTCCTCCCTCGGTATCCCCAGTAAATCCAAGGTGTGCACCGAAACAAGGTTTAGTGATGCCCCTCCATCGATGAATACTCTCCTCAGCTGCTGCTTGTTAACCGTTGCGGTGAGGTACAAGGGACGTAAGTGTTCCCCTGGGATGCATATATCGCTGTCATCAAAGGTGATCCTTCCTCTTGATAGCGCCTGGTGACCCGCTGCTATGGCGGCGATTGCCTGAGATGCCTCCCTGACTTGGTCTTCACTGAAGCCAAGGGAGTCGAAGAATTGTTGCGCGATGATGGTCTTGGAGAACTGAAAAGCAACAGCGTGTGTCCCCTCGAAGCCTTGTTGCTCACTGGACAGCTCGCATGCCTCTCCCTTGGAATCCTCCCATGCTGCCCATCCCTCGTCTCTAGGGTCATGGGATATCATCATGGCGTGATGTTTGGGCAATGGATCTTTGTCAATTTGTTGTCGCCCGAGGTCTATCTCTCCGGCTCTCTCTTTTCTCCAAAATGCATTTCGCACACCATAACAGCTGAGGGTCGAGTGATTTACCCTTCTATGATAATGACAGTATCGTTCATGCGCTCTGTTTACGGTATTTATATCCACGACAGCGGGCGGCAAATTGATTTCACCGTTAGCGGCCCATTGATCGATAAGGTTTTCAATTTGCTCCTTGGTGCAAGGTATGGGCGCTGGGACAGGACGCTGAGAATTATTTCCTCCTCGTGTCCCTTGTGGCACGGCGCCTTGATATGGCTGGAAGGGCGCTTGTCGCTTATTTCCCGGAGCAGGTCCACCGCTAGTAACAGCCGCACTTAACGAGTTAACGGAATTGTACCATGGTTGCTCCATCTTCGCCTGTTGAAAGATTCCGAGACAATCTGATAGTCGTGCGGTAGCCTCCTCTAACTCCACAAAAGTTTGGAATTGAAAGTTAGATAAGGCGAAACGCAGGGTGGCCGTCATCTTTCCCACACAAATCTCGACCAGTCTGTCCTCTGGTACCTCTTCACTTAATTGGAGCGCGTGACTCCGGAACCTCGTGATGTACTTCAAAGGATCTTCATCAATCCCCATCGTCGTTCGTGCTAAGTCGACCGATGTCACCCGCCTTTTTGCAGAGAAAAACTTCTTGAGAAACAGACGCGCCATTTCCTCCCATGTCGCTATGCTTCCTGGTTTTAGGTTGTCGTACCATGTGTATGCAACATCAGATAGTGATTTCGAGAATTCTTTCAAGCATAGATTTCCATCTTTTGCATGCTGGTTCATTGCTGAAAGGAAGCGGCTCAAGTGCTCTCGCGCATTTCCTTGCCCCGTGTATACTTTGAACTTCGGTGATGTATAATCGCGCGGGAACTTGTAAGTAACTACTTCTCTCGTATAAGGGGGGTCTAGGGAACTGTACCCGTGATCTTGTTTCGCTACTCGATAATGCTCCTCGATGTACCTAGCTAGGTCTTCCTCCGAGATCCTCCCAGTTAGCGCGTTAAAACCTTCCTCCTCTTGTTGAAAGCTTCTTGTGGGCGCGAGTTTTCCTTTTCCGGCAGTTATTCCGGCAAATTCTGGCTCTCCAATAATTCCGGCAGCCGGTCCGGCATCTTTTTGTGTAGACGCGCCCTCCTTCTGCTTAATTAATGACATCAATTGCTGTTGCTTCTTAGCCTGAGTGGCGAATTCTTGCCGCATCTCCTCGAGGCTCGTGTCTCTTGTGTTGTTGTCAACGAATGGCGCAATTTCTTCACCCTCCTGAGTCAGCTCCACTGGTACATCCATGGCCCCTACCGATACCTTTTCAATCCTTTGCGTGTCGTCCGCGTCACTATCCGCCGGTTCGTGCTCGATTAGAACGAAATCCTCGCTTGGAAGGGGGACTCGCTCTGCTTTCCTTTGGGGAGCGCTCATTGCTTCGAGCGCTGATTGCCTTCCGCTGGACTCGAAACCGGTCTCCGCCTGTGGTCGCCAAATGTGAATAGGGTAAGATTGACAATCCGATCCGAGTCTCAGAGGTAGCACCGATCTAACTCATTTCTCTCTCTTTCTCCCTTGTAGTGTGTAGTCTTATCTTTCTCTCTCCAAAAAGTCCTCCTTTGTAATCTCTTTAGAGTCCTATTTATAGAGAATCCCTTTTACCCTTGGGTGACCATATGCCCTTTTAACCACTTATTAACACAATTGCCATTCCTTATCTCTTGATTACTCAAAATGTCCAGACCCAAGCCCAACTAGATAGACCTAAACTAGTATGTATCAAGCCCATTGGGTATTAATAGACTTGGGTCATCCACACCTCTCTAATAGTTGTTCTGTAAGACCACAAAACATTGTGAAGATGCTCGCACCAAGCTTTTTTATGCTAAACTCTCTTTTTCAGTCCCATTCCTATTGTTTTGTTTGTGGCTTCTGCCTGCCCATTGCTTTGAGGATAAATAGGAGTCGACTTTCCCAGCTTAACACCGTATGTAGCTAACAGATTTTCAATATTCTCGCCGACCAACTCCTTCCCATTATCAGTGCAAATTTCCGCCGGGACACCAAAAAGACAGAATATATTTTCCCATATGAATGTAAACACCTCATTTCCTGTTCTTTGCCTAATTGCCTTGGCTTCACACCACTTGGTAAAATAATCTGTTGCCACAATGATATACCTTCTCTGTCCTGATCCTGGTGTTAGCGGTCCGATGATGTCGATCCCCCACTTGGCAAAGGGCCAAGGACTTAATACTGAATTTAGTGAGACTGCCGGCGCTTTTATTCTTCTTGGATATAGCTGAAAAATCCTACACCGCTTAGCATATTCTGCAGAATCGTCATTCATCCACGGCCAGTAATAACCTTGCATCTTTACTTTTAGAGCCAATGCCCGCTGTCCGCTATGATTTCCGCAATCTCCCTCATGAATTTCTTTTAACAGCCTCTTTCCTTCTTCCCTTGATACACACCGTAATAGTGGCCCAGCAAATGATCTTCTGTATAATACGCCCTCTCTTAACTCATAATTCCCTGACCTGCTTATAACTTTATGCGCTAACAGCTTGTTTCCAGGAGTAGTGAGGTGCTCTAAGTAATATCTAATGGGAGTCCGCCAATCTGTTTCCGCTGACTCTTCAATGTCTACCGCCAAGACTTCCTGCTGCCTTCTTTCTTCTATTGATGACATCTTTAACCTTTTAATTGCTATTGACGACACCTCTGGATCTGCCATCATAGAAGAGATAAATGCCAGCGCATCAGCATGCATGTTGTCATTTCTACATATATGTCTAAATTTGATGCCGGTAATTTTGTTAGCGTATTCTCTTGCCAACTGTAAGTACTTTTTGAGTGAACCATCATGTGCTTCATATCTTCCCAAGATCTGTCTAATGACCAATTGGGAATCACTTGTTAAACGAATGTTGCTGATCTCCATCTCAATGATAAGCCTCATAGCATGTATTACCGCTTCGTACTCTGCTTCATTGATTGTAGCTGGAAACTCTAATCTGAAGGAGTGGACAATTCTTGAACCCTTTGGCGAGATAAAGACGATGCCAATTCCTTTGCCTTCTTTATTAGCTGAACCGTCAACATACACTTCCCATTGATTTGGATCTCTTTTCAATAAGTCTGGAACTCCTTCTTCTAGATCTTCCTTTTCCATGAACGGAATGTCTTCAGTTTCTTCTTCTTCTTCTTCAATTGGAAAGTCTGCCAAAAAGTCGGCGATAACCTGTGACCTTTGAGCCGTCCTAATTTCATACTTGACGTCGTACTGATTTATCTGGGCATTCCACTTTGCAATACGCCCTGCTCTTTGAGAACTATGAAGAATGGCTTCAATAGGAGTTTTGGTGAGTACCGTTATGGGATGAGCATGAAAATAAGGGCGAAGTCTATTAGTGGCGAAAACCAAAGCTAATATTAATTGCTATATTTTAGTATAATTCTTCTCAGCGGGTTGTAGAGTTCGACTAATATAGTAGATTGGTGTTTCTCCTCCTTTTGTCCGCACCAAGACTGCACTAACCGCTGATGATGTGGCCGCTAAGTAAACTCTTAACTCCTCCCCATGCTCCGGCGGCTGAATAGCTGGTAAAGTGGCTAAATATTTCTTTATTCCCTGAAAAGCAGCTTTGTGATCGTTTGTCCAATTGAACTTTTCTCCTTTCTTCAGCATTTGGAAAAATAATTTACCCTTATCAGAGAACCGAGATATAAATCTTAAGAGATGCTAATATGCCATTTAAGCGCATAACATCTTTCAGGGTTACCGGCGAAGGCATTTCCAAAATGGCTTTGACTTTTGCTTGGTCTGCCTCTACTCCATTTTTTGTGACGACATAACCCAAAAATTTTCCCGAAGTAACGCCGAATACACACTTTGCTGGGTTGATCTTCAACTTGGTTACTCGCATGTGATCAAAAATTTCTTTCAAATCTTGCACGTGATTCTTCTTTTTCTTGCTTTTGACCAACATATCATCAACATATACCTCCATAGTTTTACCTATCCATTTTTCGAACATATCCTGAGCCATCTTTTGATATGTGGCGCCAGCATTCTTGAGACCAAACGACATTCTTGTGTAGCAGAATAAACCTTTAGTAGAGAAGAAAGTTGGGTGCCGCTGATCCTCTTCTGCCAGCGGTATCTGGTTATATCCAGAGTAGCCGTCCATAAAAGATAGTAGTTCATGCCCAGAAGTGGCGTCGACAGTCTGATCTATGCTTGGTAACGGAAAACTATTCTTTGGACATGCTCTATTCAAGTCGCTGAAGTCAATACAAATTCTTACCCCTTTATTCTTCTTAGGAACCACCACCATATTAGCTATCCACTCCGGATATTGAACTGGTCTAATGACTCCTGACGCCCTCATCTTGTCAATTTCTGCCTCCACTGCCTCTTTATACGTTGGTGCCAACTTTCTTGGACGCTGTCTGAATGGCCTGATTTTTGGATCTATATCCAACCTATGGCATGCAGTTTTTGGGTCAATACCAGGCATCTCGTTCATGCCCCAAGCAAAAACATCCACATATTCTTTTAGTAAAGCTTCTAACTGCCGAGATTCTTCTTCATTCAATAAGGTACCAATTTTTACTATCTTAGGAGTATCCTCCTCGCTTATGTTGATATCCCTTGTAGGTTCTACCGCTGTGAAATGCAATTCTGGCTCTCCCATAGGCGAAGGTTCCTTTAGTTGCTATAAGGGTGCCGCCGAAGGGCTTGCTGTGGAGTCACTCTCCTTCACAGAAAGAATATATTGCTTGGGGTCGGCGACTAATGCATTTATTTCTTTAGCCTTGGTTACTTCTTTGGTCTGCTTCTTTTTCTCATTCAGCCTTGCCTTTCGAGTTTCACGCATCTTGACGTCCACTTCATTGCATGCTTTTGCCGTAGATGAATCACCAATATACTCAGTTACCCCTTCTGGAGTTGGAAATCTCAACCGCTGATGATAGGTCGAAGGTACCCCTTTAATGCTGTGTAGCCATGGTCTCCCAAGAATTGCTGCATATGGCGAGTCTACATCCACAACACAGAAAGTAGTATCCATGACCAAAGTCTTACACGTGACAACCTTCAACTTAACTTCTCCTTTAGGCTTAGATGTTATCCCATTAAATCCATAGATACTGTAAGTAGAAGGAACTAAAGGTTCCACCGGTTCTTCTTTAGAATCCATAGCCTGGTACGCTGAATTGAAGAGAATATCCACAGAATTTCCTGGATCCACCAGTACTCTTGGGACTTTGAATTTTCCAATTTGGATAGTTAGTACCAATGGATTCAAATGACTTCTTGCCTCAGGTGATAACTCTACCGCCGAAAAACTGACTGGCTTTTTCATCCATTCTAATAGTGGACTGTTCTTGACGGCGACGCTGAAAATATCCTTACCATCTCTATCTCTCTTATGAATCCTTGACATGACGTTATTATGGAATTCATCTCTACTGATTGTTGAATGCACGATAGAGAAACAATTTAACTCTTTGAGGTCGCGCTGAACTTCTACTTCAAAAACTTCAGGCTTTGGCTGCACAACCTGAATTGGCTGAACCTCCATTGGCGGTGCTGGAGGTAACTCTAAGAAATCTTGGAATCTTCCCATACGGATGAATCTATGCACTTCTCTCTGAACTCCTGTGCAGTTTTCAGTTGAATGACCATGGAATTGATGATATTGGCAATATTGGTTGGTGTTTGAAATATGATTCATGGGATTTCCCCTGTTAAAAGGATAGCGGATTTCATTCCTTGATGCTGAACTCTCTATCTGTCCCCATGCATCAGTATATGTGACACGCAGTTTTGGTAGTGTGGCGTCCTGGAAGTCTGGGTACCCTGGTTTTCTGTCGCCGAATCTTCGATTGTCGTTGTTGAATCTTCTATCGCCATTACCTTGTCGTCGGTTGTCATATCCTCCTCTATTGTCGCCATAACTCCTTCTATCATTGTTGCCGTATCTGCCTCTATTGTCGTATCCTCCTCTGTTATCTTGATCATCTCTTCCCGCATAAGTATCTCTTTTTCCCTGATTCCATTGCTGAATGTTGTTCTGCTGATACTGCTGTCGCTCCTGTGGCTGCTGATGTGGAACGACTGCCGCTGAGGGTGTTGCTGCTGCTGCTTCCAATTTTTTGTGCTCCTTTATAATCCATTATTTTCTTGCTTCTTCTTGCTCTTCTTGCGACAAATTGTTTATAGAATGAGCATGCTTTGCTCTTTCTTTCTTCTGACGCTCTTCTTCCTCTTGCATTTCTTCATATATCAGCCATTCATTTTGTCTAGCTCTCAATTCTCCTATATCTGCCGCTGGAGTCCAATACAAAGATTGGAACATCTTATCCGTTGTTTCCATTGAACTAATAAATGCCCGCATCTTTTCTTTGTCAGAGACCGCCGACTTCATCTCATAATATGGCTTCTACACGTTTCCATGGGTCTTTTCTTATTGTTAAACAACTTTTCTGCCCCTGGGCGCACTCTCTTGTTTTGAATGTAATTTGCTATGAATTTCTCTTCCAATTGTGCGAATGTCTCAATTGATTTTGCTTCCAAACCGCCAAACCATGCCAAAGCTTCATCCTTGAGAGAAGCGGCAAATGACATGCACATTATTGGGTCCGAGCCGGTCCATGCTGTTAAATCTCTCCTGTAACATTGCAAGTGCAGAGTTGGATCTCCTGTGCCGTCTAAGATTGATGTAAAAGTTGGCATGTTGAATCTCTTGGATACATATCCGTATGTGATTGCATTTACGAATGACGTCTTTTTTGCCTCTGAAATTGCCTTCTTTAATTTATCATCTTTTGGTTGGCCTGTAGCTTCCGCTATCTTCCTTTCCATACGACGTAACTTCCTTGCCACATATTCTTGTATATCATCCAATTTATCCGAGTCGGCGCAACTTTCCTCACCATGATTAGATTTTCCAGTCTTCTTACTTCCTTCTTCCTTTTTCACTGTGGAAGCTGCCACCTCTGGCCTCGTGGATCTGCTCTTTTGAGCTTTGTGCACTGTATGAATTGAGCGACTTTTGCTGCGACTTTCCATTAACTGCCTATGCTGCTCTGCCAATTGTAGATTGCTCTGGAGGATAATATCCATCTGTCTTTGCATCTGCAACTGCATCTGAGCTTGATTTATGGTGCTTTGTTCAAAAAACTTCTTCAGCATTTCTTCAGTAGCGCTAGTGGATCCTGCTTTTCCTTCTAACACTGTTATTGGTGCTGTTCTTGATGTTCCGACAGCTGCTACCATTCTACTGTTGCCTGCTACCTCCTTTGAAGTGTTTCCATTTGCCGTATGACCCATACCAGCTGCCCTTGGAAGTAAACCATTAGTGTTGAGACTGCCACCTACTGCCCTTGATAATCCTTCAACTGCATGAGAGGTGTCACCAGGAATTGCTGCTTCTTTGATGGCGCTGTCATCCACCGCTTTTCCTTTACTTTGCATAAGAACTTCTTCCTCGTCTTCCTCTTCCGGTATTCCTTCCAAGTGCGTTATGTCTTGTATTAGAACAGTATTGATGGCCGCCGGCTGTTGTTGATGTACTGTCGTCTGCACTGCTGCAGTTTGCTGTTGTTCTGCTGTTGGCGCTGTTGGCTGTTGTTGCTGAGTCTCTGGTTGTGGTGTTGTTGCCTGCTGACTTGTATTGCCGCTCAAGAAAAAATCATGTGCAAAACCTAGCGGTGGTACCGCTGAACTCCTCAAGTTATGCCGATTAGGAAGGGGTACCGGCTGAGCGGGTATGGGGAACTTTGGGGATTTGCTTGTTGACGCCGTACTTCCTTTCCGCTTAGTCGCCATTTAGTATCCTGTGTAGAAAACAACAAAAGCACTTCCTGACAGTATTAAGCTAGCTTGACTGTGAGCAAATGCCAAATTCGTTAGTGGAGGCGGTTGGGCAATTTCTGATAAAGTAGAAAACAAACAAAATAGCTCAGAACTATAGCTTTTTTACTCAATAATAATGCTTTTTATTATAACCAAAAGGGGTCCAAAGTTACAACAAAAAACAAACCAAAGAAAAATATAGAGAATACAATAATGACAAAACTCAGCAAAACCGAAAATATGGCACATCTGGAAACTCAATTGATACTAAGAAAGAAGGCCTAGTATCAAAAAATCTGACAACTCCTCTTGATAAACCTGCACCCATCTTAGCCAGTTTGTCTGCAGAGAAGTTTATTTCTCTGAAACTATGGATGAACTTCCATGAATCCACTTCTTGGCAAAACCTATTCCACCTAGTAATGGCAAACCATGGAACTCTTCCACTAATAAAAGCAGCAATGACAGACTTAGAATCTGACCTGAAAATGATGTTCTTATGGTGCTTACTTACATCCCATTCACCTGCAACTAACACTGCCATGATCTCTGCTACAAAATTTGTTGCATTCCCCAGACCACCAGCAACTGCCACTGGTACTCTGCCAATATAATCTCTAGCAACAAAACCAAAACCTGCACTTCCTGGATTACCTCTTGCTGCCCCATCACAACAACACAGGATTTCATTCTCTTCAGGCAAAGTAAACTTCACTTCCACTACTCTAGAGATCTTAACATTTCTGCACTTCATACCAAACTCTTTGAGAATTTGAAGATCATAGGCTGTATTCCACATAGGTTTTTTCATTCTGATCTCACATTCAGAAGTAAGCTTCACTATTCTCTCCCGGAATATCTGCTCATTATACCCAACTTCTTCAAAGATCATCTTATTTCTGGTAGTCCACAGCTCTCTCAGTGTTATAAATGCTGCAGTTCTCCAGATTTCTTTTATTGCAGGACTTTTTGATTTTGCCAAGATAAGCACATCAGTAAAAGATTTAGGATTCAAGAATCCAAACTTTCCACTCAACCATAACCATACATTTCTGCTCAAGTCACACTGCCAAAAAACATGCTTCATACTCTCCTCATGCTTCTTACAGAAAATACATCTAGATGGCATTTGAAACTTCCTCTTTTTTAAATTGTCATCAGTTGCACACACTCCACTGAAAATTTTCCAAACCATACTAGCCACACCAGGATGAATATTTGAACACCACACTTTCTTAGGCCACTGTAATTTAGGATTTTTTATTCTGACACTTTCAGCAGCAGTTGACACACTGAATTCCCCTGTAGAAGAGAAAACCCAAATCATCCTATCACCACAACCATCAACTACTGGTAACTCATTGATGTCAATCATTTCCAGTAACTCAGCTGGAATGACCCATTCTTTATCTAACAAAATGTCTGCAACTTCATTTCCATGTGCTGTAGCATGTAAACATTATTAGGATAAAGATCCAACAAAGTTTTATCTTTGATCCAAGAATCCTTCCAAACTGAAACTTTATTGCCATCCCCAATTAACCATCTTGTGCCATTTTTCACATCTTCTATAACCCATTTCAAACCAGGCCAAATTGAAGACTTTTTATAATAATCAATCCATTCACCATCTTTTCCTTGGAACTTTGCCTTTAAGAAAACAACCCAATCCTCAGACCCTATTTGAATATTCCACAACATTTTCATTAGCAAAGATTTGTTTATTACTTCAAGTTTCCTGATACCCAACCCTCCTTCATCAATTGGAGAACATACAATGTCCCAGTTAAGAGTTACCATTTTTCTCACTGCTGGGTCCCCTGACCATAAGAAATTCCTAATTATCCTTTCACAAGTCTTCAGAATCTTTGTATGCCATTTATAAACTGACATGTTATACACAGGGATACTGCAAAGCACATGTTTAACAAGGATAATTCTTTCTTGAAAAGAAAGAATTTTACCTTTCCAGCCAGCTAATTTGCTTTGTAACATTTCCACTATTCCCCAAACTTGACTTGTTTTGACACTGCCAGGAGCCAAATATACTCCTAAGTATTTATCTGGAAATTTTGAGAGAGGCATACCACATAATTCAGCTATTTGATGTCTTCTACTATCACTGGTTCCACCCACAAAAACCTTACTTTTTTCCACATTAACTATCTGACCTGAAGCTGCTTGATAAGAATTAAGGACAGAAAATAACCTCTTCACATTTCTTTTATCACCATTGCAAAATAAGAAAATGTCATCAGCAAAGAAAATGTGAGAAGGCTGTACTCCTCCTCTTGACACCATTGTTTGCAACTTATTTTCTTGCACCATTTTTGAAAGGAATCTACTCAGACAATCCTCAGCAAGAACAAAAAGAATAGGAGACAAAGGATCACCTTGTCTCAAACCCCTGCTCACATCAAAATATCCAGCAGGTCCTCCATTCACTAAAACAGATATCTTTGCTGATTGAAGTAACACTTTTAACCATAAGATGAAATCCTCAGAAAAACCAAGACATCTCATAACTTGAAAAAGAAACTCCCAGCTGAGTGAATCATAAGCTTGAGAAATATCCAATTTGAGACCTACATTTCCTCCCCTTCTCTTAATGTCCAGTTCATTAACAAGTTCAGAAGCTAGAGCAATTTGATTCTGAATATTTCTCCCTTTTATGAAAGCTCCTTGTTTTGGACAAATAATGTTGTGAAGAAAAACACTGAATCTACTGGTGATAATTTTAGTAATTACCTTAAAGCTGAAATTCATTAAGCTTATAGGCCTGAATTGATTTGCTCTCTTAGCATTTTTCACCTTAGGCAACAGCTTTAAGAAATTTGCATTAAGACCTTTAGGAATAAATCTCTTCCTCCACCAGAATTGAATAGCTTTAATAAAGTCTTCATTTATAACATCCCAAGTAAACCTATAAAACCAACCAGCAAACCCATCTGGACCTGGTGCACTATTTGGATCCATTTCAAATACAGCTTTCTTTATTTCCTCATCACTAGGATTGGCAATAAGCATTTCATTTTCCTGAACACTTATCAGCTTTGGAATAGCTGACAAAATATTAACATCCTCAACTGCTTCTCTGTATCTGAACTTGTCTTCAAAATAAGTAACTAGCAAGTCTGCAATTTCAGCCTGATCAGTTACAATTTCACCTTCATCATTCTCTAACTCCATTATTGAGTTTTGAGTTTGTCTTATTCTTAAAGAAGTATGAAAAAACCTTGTATTAGCAGCTCCTTCTTTAAGCCATTTTACTCTTGACTTTTGTTGAATAATTTCCTTATTTTGTTGAACTAACAATTCATATTTCTCTCTAGCTTCAGTCAAGACATTCAATAAAGAAAGGTCTTCAGGGATCTTATCAGACATCATTGAAGCCTGCAAAACATCTTCTTCAGCTTGAATCAGTTTCCTTCTAACATCTCCAAAAACATTCCAGTTCCAATCCTTTATAACTTTCTTCAATCTTCTAAACTTGAACATGAAGATAAAACCAGTATTTCCAACAACTTCCTCATTCCAAGAATCTTGAATAATTTTTAAGAAACCTTCATGACTTGTCCACACCTTCAATGCCCTGAAAGGAATATTTTTTGGCTTATCAATTTCAGCATTTGCACCATAAAGTACTCCATGGTCAGAGATTCCTCTAACTCCAACTTTATACCCCCAAGATGGATATAACTCCAGCCATTTGTCATTTATTACAGCCCTATCAAGACCACACACAATTCTCTTAGTACCCTTCCTATTGTTACACCAAGAAAAATCCAAACCAGTTTTTGGAGCCTGCAATAACCCACAAGTACTAAGACAATCACTAAATTCAGTCATTGAAATTTTCAAAGGTTTTAAACCACCTTTTTTTTCTTCCATCTTCAAAACTGAGTTAAAATCACCAATAACCAGCATTGGTTTATTGAGTAAACTGATTCCCACTAATTCTTCCCAAAGCTCCCTTCTATTAACAGTTAAACTTTCAGCATGAACACCAGTTATTAAGACACCACCAACATCCACTGTGATTGCCTGCTTAGTAATTGAAATGATCTTAGGAACATTAATAGAAGAATTCCACATAACCCAAATATTACCCTTTTGATCATCAAATGAGTTATGAATAACTTCATAATGAATATTTTGTAACCTTAAAAGTTTACTAAAATCAACAGAAACTCTTACTTTTGGTTCTGCAATAATCACCAGAGAAGGACTAAAATTATTAACTAAACTCCTTAATTTGTCTTTGGCTCTTGATCTTTTTAAGCCTCTGACATTCCAAAACATGACTCTCATTTAGATTTATGTGAAAGAAGGTCAGGACCCTTCTTAACAGAACCATTATTTCTTCCATTTTTACTAGCAGCAATCTGAGTTCTTGTTCTAATGATCTTCTCAACCTTCTTTTGCTCTTGCACCATTTTAGCCTTTTGAACAGGACTCAAAGAAGGACTACAAGCTGGAACAATATGAATTACATTACCCACTGAAGGAGAACTAGAAGTTACCTCCAAAGTCTTTGAAACTTCCAATGTGGGAAACTCCACATTAGAAGCTAACAATTCCTCATTCATATTCTGTAAAACCTGAAAGGATCCAGAAGTAATAACTCCACCTATAGGAGGAACTATTGCATCATAAACTTCCTCTTCCTCTTCCTCATCCAAAACATTATCAACTACTTTGAATTTATCTGTAATTTCCTCTTCATTAGAAAAGCATATATCAAAAGCTTTATCTTCTGAAGAACCAGGTAAAACTTCTTTTGCTGCATTTCCTTTTTTTGGCCTAAAAACTTGTTTTGTTGCTTTGACAGCATGTTCAGATTTTCTGTTTTTTAACCTGCAAGAAATTTCCAGATGACCTACAGTCTTACAATGATCACAAAAACCTGGAAGCTTAGGGAATAATAATCTTTGATCAAAATCTCCATACTTGTCTTCAATTCTAATTTCTGTTATCAAAGTATGAGATAAATCTAGTTCAATCAACACACTAGCATAATAACCAGCCTCTTTCTTCAGAGTGGTTTCATCAATCTTAATTGGTCTCCCCACTTTTCTAGCAATAGCCAACAACATCTTTTCCTTCCAGTATTCAAGTGGTAACCCAGGTAAATGCATCCATACAAAAGCTGATGTAGATTTTTGTTTCTCAGGATTAAACTTCGGTTCCCATAATCTGAGACGGAGAGGTTGAGAATCCACAGACCAATCACCTTCCCAAATAAGCATCTTATCTACTTCATTCTCTAACTGAATACTAAAAAAACCTTTACCCAAAGGAGTCAAAGAAACAGTACCTGAAGTTTTCCATTTCAACGATTTTTCCGCAGTAGCAAAATCCAGTTTGACAAAATCTAATCTCTCAATCAAGCTAAACTTCCATTCTTCAACACTTTCCTCAATAATTTCATCTTCAAAACGAATAAACGTTTTCCAATCTTTCTGTTGATCCATATTTAATAACCAAAACCAAAAACCAGAAAAAATGAACAGAAAATTAAATTCATCGATTCCCGACCAATTTAAGACCAAGGATTAAACTCATGTTATCGCCAATCATAGAAACGATGTAATAAATTCTCACTAACACTCAAAAATTGAAGATCAAGGCACTGAAAACGAAGTAGATCTAGAAAAAATTAAGACCTTGACCAATCGCTAAAAGGAAATCGCTCTGAGTTGACTCTAGTTGACTCCTGCACATGATATCCCACTCAGAACTATAGCAGCAATGTTTGCAGAGTGTGACCTAATCTTGTCGGCAGTTGAAAGAAAAAACCCTAAATTTTGAAAACTTATGGAAACCCTAAACACCAAAGTTTGACAACCTTTTTCACTTTATGGATCAAAATCTGTACGGCACTCAGTTTTTGCTAATGACTCTTCCCAAAATTTTAACTCAAGAATCATACTACGACATGTAAAATAAGGAATACCGTCATTAAGTCTAACTAACAAGATATTCACTACCAGGAATCACAGCTAACCTACAAGTGTTTTCATCATCCTAGACACATACGGACATGTACAAGCTTAACAGAGAAAAGAAGATTTGATAACGACTAAACATAAAACCTTTGTGACAAACCAAAAGCAATATCTTTGTAACACAGGAGTTGAAACTCCAATCTTGAAACCAACATATCGAGAAACGAAAAACAACAAACTCATTTTTATAGGGTAAAAGAGAGAAAAATCATGTTATGCCGTTATTAACAAGAGTAACAACATCTAAACACCATTATTGACACACTAATGACGCCCAACATATCTCATAAGACAGGTTTTCAATGGTTTTGCAAAGGTTGACAGCAGCAATACATTCAAAGGCTTCTATAAGAAGAAAATTTTAACAAGTTTATCAGCATACTTATGGTTTAAAACCACCAGTAGCATATTTACTACTAAGAACACCCTTAATCATGTTAAAGACATTCGATACTTCCTCAAATAGGAGCTTTTTAAGGTTCAGCCTCCTTAAACAACAGTAAACATACTCACAACTCCTATAAAGGGAAAGTTTTAACAGCAATCAAACACAGCAGCGTAACCAATACTTAAAAACCTCATTACCACAAACAATAGCCTAAGGTTCATTAAAACAGAAGATTTTTTTTGGAAAACACAGGTTCAGACCTCTTCTAGCGCCAAAATGTAGTTGGTAAAATCCCCATGGTAGAGATTTTACCAATACACCCATACTTAGAAACCATAAGCACAACACAATAGACATATTTAAAATATAAACATCCTTATCATATAAATCAGCACTTGAACACAGACATGAAACATAACCATGAATAGTAACCACAAACACAGCATATAGATCAGCAAACCATAACTCTCATGTATAGAATATCATTAACAAATTCCTTGCACCTCACCTTGCAAAGGAGATTCACTCTACAGCAATATCAAGATCTTACTAAGAATTTGAGCTAAGGAGAAGAAGATGGATTCCTCTCAGTAAATCAAACCCTAGCAATCACTTTTCCAACCCCCTTCTCAATGGGCGTACACAACCTTATATAGGCGTTAGTTACATAGTGGAGACCAGCTAATACATACAAATCCTTCTGACACTATTTGTCTTCTTACTGCTATCTTCAATACCGCCGTCCCTCATTAGCACTTCAGCGCCTTTCCTTTGCATCTTTAGCGTCCTTCGCTCGGGATTGGATAAGATTGATGACTCGAATTCCACTGAGTCAACAAGTCAACTCTGACAATCTGACCGTTCTGCTCAGCATTAAATGCTCAACCAACTTATTCAGCTTTTGTCGATAAAGTGTCGTTGTCACTTATCTTATGGTATGCCGCTGTGCCCAATTTCTCTCAGCGCCATCTTCCTGTAGTTGATGACCACCGAAGTATACCGCTGTCACCGTTCTGCATTTCTTATGGATGCCCTCCTTAATACAAGTCCTCTCCTAAGCACCCTAAATTGTCCTAAGGCATTTTCTACACTCACATAAGTTCTTGAGTTGTTCAAGTACTTCATCCATCTTTTTGTCAAGATGAATTTCCTTTCCTTCTGTAGTTGCAAGATCCTGTACAGAAGAAGGACTGGCTTCATTATCAGATGATTCTATACGAATCTTTTTATTTGGAAAGACAATTGTCCAGGTTTCTTCCCTTTTTCCTCCAGAGTCTGTCATCTTTGATGTGATATCTTTAACCTCAATTTCAGAGATTTGAAGGATTGGACAAAAGGTTTTTCATGAGATAAAACCTCTCCTTTAAGATAAACATCAACCAGAATTCTGGAGTCGCAGAATTTTCCCGACCGGTTCGGGAACCGAAAGTCAATCTGACAGAGTTTCTGTCTGACCTCTCCTTTGCAGTCTCCCTAAATCCTTAGGCAGTGTCTCTGTTGTTATCAGGATTAACTTAACAACAGAACTGCTCTTAGGATATTAGTGAGAGGAGGATGCTGAAGTCCTTGGTGACAAGGATATCAGCTTCTTTCTTTTTCTACTATTTTTCAAGGTGTTATCAATGGAACTTGATTTTGCACCTCTACTTCTTGGTTTTCCACCTGCACCACATCTAGTGTGATAGGAGTTTTGATATGGGCTCTGACTAGCTCTTTGATTCACAGGATAGAAAGGACCAGTCTCCTTCTTCCCTTTCTCAACCCATACCTGTACCGGTCTTTTGAAAGAATTTCTTCCTTCAGGTTGTTGTTCAACCCTTTTTCCATGAGGTTTAACAGGATGACCTTTACCTGTTTTTCTCTCATGGTCACATTCTTTAGGACTGGATGAATGTGCTTTATGAGTATTTCTACCACATTTCTGTGGAGAGTTACTTCTTCCTGGCTTTAACTTCTTAGAAGTATCAGACTTGGATTTCGTCTGAGAAGATTTCTTCTTTTCCAGGTTGGGTTTCTTAATCTTAAGACATTGTGTGTTAATGCCTTTGCTCAATTTCTTGAGGAGATCTGAATCCCATTGTTTATCTCTTTCCAACAATTGTACTCTACGAAGTGTCGAAGAAAGTTTTCTACTTAGTTCTTCCTTTTCTTTTTCAAGAATTCGACATTTTTCTTCAAGTAACTTGGTAACTAAATACCTTTTGTTTATCAGAGACGAAGAACTCGTTACAGAATTCTCATCATCAGGACTGGGTGGGGTCCTTTCCTGATGTACAGCAAAGAGAGTCATGTTTTTAGCATTCTCTTTTACAGGATCATGCTTTTGTGTAGCATCAAAAGCTTTGACCTTTCCACAATAGTCTTTATTTGGACATTCGGGAGACATGTGACCGAATCCAAGACATTTGAAACATTGTGGTTCATTGTCATTATCCCAATCTTTGCCTTTTGTCTTGGGTAGGTTATACCTCTTCCTATCCCTCAGAGCTCTTCTCACCCGTTGAATGAATAATGATATATCATTATCTTCAACATCTGTCTCGTAAGCTGAGTCTGTTTTCATGGCTTTTAGGCCTACTGTCTTCTGTTGACCAGATCGTTTCTCATGATCAAAGATTTTCGGTTTGGCAACAAGGTTACTTCTTGTTATATCTAAGCCATGCTTTTCTTGGATGGCATGCTTTTTGGACTCGTACCTTGATGGTAGCGACCTCAGAATTTTACTCACAATGTCCCTTTCCGGAATAGTTTTACCATAGGTGTGACAGGCATTGACTATTTCAGACAATTTGTGATTAAATTCTTCAAAGGTATCATCCTCAAGCATTCGAAGGTTTTCCCAGTCAGACATGAGGTTTTGAAGTCTAGCTTCTTTCTCTGCCGTATTACCTTCGAATACATTCCTTAATCTGTTCCAAGCCTCGAAAGAGGTTTCACATGTAGCTATGTGATGGAAGAGATCAGGTGTAACTGCATGAATGATAGCATTAAGCCCATCATAGTTTTGCTTAGCGGCGAGTGTTTCCACATCATCATAAACCGCTATGTCTTTAGGAACAGTTTTACCGTCAACTTCAACAGTCGGTGGTATATATTCCTTTACGACATAAACCCAAGTTTTGAAGTCTCGGGCTTGCAAAAACGAAGTCATTGCAGTCTTCCACCATAGGTAGTTTGTGCCATCGAACTTTGGTGGTACGTTACAAGCTCTTACGCTTTGATCCATGACTCACAAGCCTAGATAAACACAGACAGTTACGTCTTTAGTGTGTTCACCTGCTCTGATACAAAATGAAAAAGGAGGGGTACCGAAATACTACCAACTTTTCGTTTTGGCTCGTGAGTTTTATGGTTTAAGTCTGGACAATCTCAAAAATAAATATCCAAACTTATAACTGGAGTTGTTAAACCTCGACAAAGAGTACTTTGGAGTCAACTCGACAGTTAGGCAATAACGTACTACTTGGTGCTTTAGTTATAAATCAGAGTTATAATGCGGAAAGTAAAAGCACACAAGACACCAGAGATTTTTTTAACGAGGAAACTGCCTTGCAGAAAAACCTCGGGACCTCGTCCAGTTTGAACACCGCCCAGTACAAACTGACTACAAACACTAGCCTACTATAAGACTTCGGTCTGGGATGTAGCAGAGACCAACTCAAGCCCTCCAAGCGAATTGGCTACTGTCGCCTTCCTTACGTCTCTAGATCCCCCACAGATCGTCACGCACTTGATTCCCCCAGATGACGTCCTTTACAGGCCTAGGAGTTGCTTTGACCGTTGTCAAAGGCTTGTGTCAGCAATACTGGTTTTTCAACCTTACTGTTGACGTATGGTGTAACTGTCCTCTATCAGTTTACCACACACAAGATGACTTCCTTCGGATTGTTAAATCCAGGTCATACGGAAATCTACTTCACAAATCGGGGCTGACACGCAAACCAAGTAAGCAATGCCCAATTCGTATCTACCTCAGTTACACACGAAGAACCACTTAAGGAACTTGTATAACTGGAGCTAACTAGGTCTTACAACACCGAGTGCAGCCGTGCGTTGCTACCTTTCCAACCTTGTTGAGTAACGTATCAGTTCTTAAATAGCCGTATATCAGAAGAGACGGACTTTAGAATAGACAAGAACGTGATCAGGTTACCAAGGTTACAGGTTAATCTGATTTCAACCAAAGATGGTTTCAATCTCCTACCTGTGCTTCCCAACTCTCAAGAGAAGTCTTTATAGTCGTAGGGAGTTCCCAGAGGAGCTGCAACCTATAGAGGATGACTATACCACAACAAGCATTCACCGAAGTGAAAAGAGTTTACGCTACCTTCCCTAAGGACCTTCACGTATGCTTGATGCTTGCGGTATTTGTCCGTAGACACCTCTATTTATAGCACTCAATAAGATAGGTTGCTTTGGAATAAAGCAATCAATTACTTGTCCCACAAGTTAGGGAAACCCTAAACTTGATAACCAAGTAATAAAGATTAATCTCAATTGGAATTCTTTTTAGAATTATCTGCCAAGTGTTTTGTTAGCTCAAAAACACTTCAAGATAGAAATCCAACAGACCAGAGATAATCTTATCTTATTGACTCATTGAGGATCGTTAGATGGAACACAAAAGAGTTTATGTTTTACACAAGTCCATCTAAGAGATAAATGAGTTTTGGAATTTGACTCAGAGTGAAATTCAAAGAGAATATTCACTAAATCCGACACCAGCAAGATGACCACCGTCAGGTTCACGTACTGGTACGTGAACAAAATAGCCATCTCGAACTCAGAAGAATTCCGAGTTTCTGGTACGCAAACCGGTTCGTGAACCGTGCGCCTGTCAGATTTCGTCAAATATGGATTCCGCTGGAAGTACTGGGCTGAGCCAGAACTTAGACGTGAGAACGTCCTCAGCTGTGATCCATGGACTCTTTGCTCAAGAGTACTCCTTTAGATTCATCCATATCCAATAATAGTTTGCAAGCAAACCATTGCAATGGACACATGGCACCGAATCTGTCTCATTCATTCTTGTACTCACAGTATTTGTGGGATCAAACACTGGTCATGACACAAGGCCACATTACACAAGAATACAATCTCAATCGCTATTATCACTACTAAAGTAGTCGACTATATTTCGAAAGAATAGATGAAGTAGAAATAGAAGAATATCCATAAAGTCATAACTCCTACTAACCTTTTGTCGATGAAGAATAATTGATGTCTTCTTTGTCTTCACAGTCTTCGTCTTCAAGGTCTCTACTACTTTGTCTATATCCCATTTCCGAAATCTAAACTCTAGTAGGCTAAATCAAGAATTGAGTTTTGACACCTAAAACTGACAACTAGCTTGACATACCAACGCTAGTGGGTTTGACCGGACAATGCCCTAACAATCTCCCCCTTTGTCAATTTTAGTGACAAAATCAATTTACATATGGATTCAAATAATATACAATGAAGTACTAACCAGATGTAGTTCTTGATTACTTGAATTCTTCAACTTCTCCCTTGAGTCTTGATGTGTTCATTAAACTCTTGTTGATGAATCCGTAGTCAGCAGTCACAACATATCCAGCTCAAACAACCATAAAGGTACGCTTAAGCTTACGTAATTTTGGTATGCTCATCCCACATGTTGTTTGTGCGTAAGAGTAAGAATCTGAGCAAACTTTGAAGTTGGTGTATCAGAACTGCTAAAGTGATTCTACTCATTCTTGATACGAAGTTGATCTCAGCTTTAATTACTCCCCCTCACTTGATACTTTATGAAAAGCACAACAAGTAAGCACATGATGTTCTCCCCCTATGGTAATGCAACCACAAGAACAAGAACCATATGTATTCTCCCCCTATTTGTCACAAAAATATGACAAAGTAGTTTGAGACTAGGGTTTCATACACCTATAAGAACAGGTGAAGCCAAGTACTCGCATATCAAGTTTAAAGATGGTATACTTAGGTAATCTGAACAACAAGATACCTGAGTTCTCACCTTATGGAGAAATAAAGATACACTTTCTCCCAATATTCCACAACCACGCTCCCCAAAAAGATTTGTTATTAAGCGCAAGTTCAATAAGAACTCTCCCCCGTGTGGTGTTATTCAATAAAGAACAACTGACAAAGACGAACATGGACAAGAACAATTGAATGTTATCCAGTTTTGCTTTGTTGATAATCTCTTTTCCTTAGCCAATTTCGGAAAAAGAGTTATATGATTCTGAGTTTGAGAAAACCCTAAAAACCATATAATCAAAAGTTTCTTAATCAAGAGAAAAAGTATAACTTTTGTAAATAGACACAGCTTTACGTCACTACCGAAGCAATGGAAAAAGCCATGTTTTGCAATAAGATTGAGG
>JAJJMA010018613.1:0-11405 GCA_023529015.1 Papaver nudicaule | reverse complement strand
CTAAGTTACAGATGAAGACGAACTTGAGGAAGAGAAAGTCTGCTAAGCTGTCAACTAGCCGACGCAAAAAAACAAAATAAATAAAATAAAATAAAAATAAAAATAAATAATGAAATAAAATAAAAACAGTAACAAAAGGGGATATTAAAGTCAGAATCTTCTGAAGAAAAAATAGAATAAAAAGGATAGGAAAAACGAAAAACTACAACATCCAGCTCATGTAAAGTGTTTTATCCAAAAAAAATTCTTAGGAGCTTTCAAGTAAATTCCGCGTTTAGGTTTCTTCGCAGCACCACGCAAAACATGCTGAAAACTATAAGATATGGTAGAAGGGGTATCTTCTGCCAATATATTCTCCAATACCAGCGATGATGAAATATGGAATAGTCATCATAATCATTTGTATACATAGCTAGCATACTAAATTATTAGTATCAGCACTATCAGCCATGTTTTAGCTTCTAAAAGGAAATCCATTCTCTGTTTTTTATTTTGTGAATAGTCTCGCATTCTTCTCCTCAAATAAGTCTGTGAAATCCCTTAAAGGAACAGGGACACGTAGCATTAACAACATTACTACCCGGACTATCCTCAATGGCTTGGTTAGCAATTTGCTTAACGGTTTAACAACAGGTTCACGTTGAACACTACTCACATTGACATTCTTACATTTATTAGCAATACTGCATCTAGGATAATGCAATGGAGATATCACACTATTCACGGATTCACGAGGAAGCAAAGGGCTAGTATCTATTGCAGGGATCTCTTGACGCTTAGAAGATGCACCATGCCAACGGTATCCGCAGGAGGAACCACGACCTCAATTAAGTCCTTGACGACTCCTACTACATCTTGAGCATTAGTAGCCAATTCATACCCAAACCCAGCCGAAGTGGAACCTTTAACAGTAGTACTATTGTTAAACAGAGCTTTTCTCACAAAATAATTATCTTCTTCTTAATTATTTTATTATTTTTAAAAGAAAACTTGCCATGGCATTGGCACACTGGGAAGCAATTTTATTCTTCTTAATTAGGATGATTATAATCTTTATTTTTTCCAAAGGAAAGTTAGGAGCTCTTCGCTTGCATTCACCAAGCCCGATAACAATGACTATCCAATAGGAGCAAAAAGCAAAATGACCATAGGTTCTGTTCAGTTTGGTGTTAGCAAAATGATCATAGGTTCTGTTTCAAACAAAGTCGTGTTATGCCAATATTCCAAGCTAACACCAAAAATGCACCCATACCTGAGCAAAGCATTGACGTTGAACATGTGAGTTGAAATCCTGCATTCACTTCTGAAAGTTAAGCATACTAGGTTTGAGTAGGCAAGTACCAGTTGAGCGTATCCTCAATATTTCATACATAGACGCAAAACTGAAACAATAATATTTTTTTCCCATAGGAGCCATCTTCCATGTGATAGTAGAAAGCCATAAGGCTTTTAGCTTCGATTTATTATCCTCTGCACTGTAAGGATTTACAATCTTCTACCTCTTCAAGTATTTATCATCTTCAGAATTTTTTATCGAAAAAAGGTTGCCCTTTACACAAGGCTTGGGTAGTTGAGATGGAGATAAAAAAACATGGATGTAACGCCGGATACAACAGCTACATATGATTTAGATTTCATAAAAGAAGGATTTGTTTAGGTTGAAACCTGACTACGATTATAAGATGTAAAAGGCCAAGATCTAGTAATATCAAATGGTTAATGGCATCAGAGACGCCATTGAAGCGGAAGCTTTTGGAAAAAGAACAAAATAAAATCAAACCCTATAGTCACTTAAACCCTCAAGAATATCAATTAGTCGACATCACTCCTTTGCAATTTTATACAATACCTATGTGTTGTATGAGTAGAGAACTAGAACCTATCGGAAGAACAATAAAAATTTATGAATGATATTATACAGATAAATTTTGGTAATTCCTTCGCATTGAGATATAAATAATATTAAATAAGATGTGAATCCCAATTTTTTTGGTACAATCACCAATTCTCTGACCAACTTCATGTTGGGTTGTTCCATTATGTATCTTCTTACACGAATGATTTTAGAAGAATTAAGTGCCAATCTAACAACTTTTTTCTTTTCTTATTTCTTTTCCCTTTGATATGGTTAATGTGTTTCTATTATGATGCAAAAGAATACATCAGTTAGGTATAAATATGAGAAAAGATTGATGCGAAGAAAAACAACAAAGTATGTTTTCGTTACATTGTGAATTAGTGAATAGATTTTTTTTTTGTTTTGACAAGATCAGCTGGGTTAAGGAAACCTAAACCAGCAAAACAAAAAGGAAAAACAAAAAAAACAAACAGCCACAAAAGAAAAAAACCACTAACTACTCTTCCTCCTCAGATAAACCTTCCCGGCCTTATCAGCAGCAAGTATCTCTTTGAAATCAGGCTTGAAATCTTCTTTCCTTAATTCTTCCCAAACACTCTCAGGATGAAGATTAGCAAGATAATCCGCAGCACGATTTGTTTCACGATAACAATGCGACACTTTCCAACTCTGAAATTTCCTTTGGAGATCTTTTATCCTCCTCCAAATCTGCAACACATTCCAGGGTATCTGAACCTGATGGTTATGGAAAAGATTAAAAACATTCATAGAATCCACAGCTAAATGAACACACCCTTCCCCCTCTTTAACAGTCAACTTCAAACCCAACTCCACACCTTGTAACTCATGAGCCAAAACAGAGATAGGAGGACTACCCCCACTAGCAGCAGTAATAGTATCACCATCAGTTTTCCTCAAAATAGCTCCAAACCTACCAGAATCCTCCCGTAAAGAACCATCTGTATTAATCATAATGTCAGGATCATCAGGGCCCTTCCAAGAACAAGGTATAAACTCAGCTTTAGTAAACTGACAATTGACTTTCCAGCTTTCCATAAACCTTCTATTGCCCTGGTTCTCCTCCATTTTATGCACATTAACAGCCATTTTAAAACTCACATCCTGGACAATCAAGAAGCTAACAGTTTCAACAGAGTTAAACTGAGCTTTAAAGATTCTGCCATTCCTTTCTTTCCCCACATGATAAATAAAACCAGTAAAAGTCAACTTCTTAATAGCAGTCACCCCTGTGGATCCCTTGAAAGCTTGAATACACCATTTAACCTCATCATCCCAAGTGCTAGCAATATTCCTGACATATCCCATCTTCAAAAGCAAACCATTCCAAATCATATTAGAGAAAGGACATTCCAGAAATATATGATCTTCAGTTTCACACCCAGCACCACATAAGACACAAGAGGCATCTTGAATTTTCCCCCACTTCAAAAGCTTAGCTCTGGTTTTCAACCTCTTCTGAAGAGCCAACCAGGCCATAAAGGAATGTCTTGGAATATGCTTCTTAAACCAGACCATATCTTTCAACAAGGTGCAACATTATGAGAAGAAATGGCTTTATAAGTATCCTTCATAGAAAAAAGACCAGAGGGGCTAGGCATCCATATAATCAAATCCTCCTCTTTACTATTAAAATCAGCACAGGAGATCTGCTTCACCACATTTCCCACTTCCTCCTCCATATAGTCAGGGAAATTCCATTTATCCTCATTAATAAAGTCAGCCACAATGCTATTGGAATTAACACCCAAAGCAGCCAAAATATCTTCACTAACCCAATCACTAACCCTGCCTTTTGGATGCCAACAGTCATGCATAAAATTAGTATTGCTACCATCACCCAGCACAACCCCTAAAAAACTTTTTGCCAACTCTCTATTCTCAAGAATTCTCCTCCAACACCAAGAGCAATCCTGTGGAACATTTAATGTCCAAAAATCTTGATCTTTAATAAGGTTGCTCTTAACCCAGTCAGTCCAAATGGTCTTTTTACCAGAAACAAGATCCCATATATGTCTAAGGTTGGCTGCAATATTAGTGCATTGTAAATCCTTAACTCCTAAACTACCTTCATCAAGGTCCTGACAAACAGTATCCCAACTAACAGGGCAGTAATTGCTTCCCATCTCAGGACCATCCCATAGAAATCTAGTAAATCTAGATCTGATTTCTTTTAAAGCACCATAAGGAAGGATGAAGCAAGAAAACCAGAAGAAAATCATACCACTCAAAACAGCTTTGACTAACACCAACCTGCCAGAGTAAGCTAAGAATTTGGCCTTCCAAGATTTAATCCTAGCAGTAATATTTTCAATCAAAGGCAAGCAGTCTTGATAAGAGAGTCTAGTAGAAAGTAAAGGGACCCCTAAATATCTCACTGGTAACTCCACCACAGTACAATTCAACAAAAGTAAAACTTGATCAAGAACTTCAGCATCCATAGAAGAGAAAAACAGAGAAGTTTTCTGATAATTTACCTCTACGCCAGTGCATATACTAAAAGTAGCTAATGCATCCTTAAGACTAGAAGCAGCCTCCACTGAACCTTTGAAGAACACCATCACATCATCAGCAAAGCACAAGTGGGTAAACTCAGTTAACTTACATCTGGGGTGAAAACCAAATCTCTTCATTCTGACTTGATGAGCAAGAGAATCATTAAAGATTTCCATAACAATCACAAAGAGATAGGGGGATAAAGGGCACCCCTGTCTCAAACCTCTTTTAGCCCCAAAAAAAGCTAAAAGGAGAGCCATTAATCAGAATTGAAAATCTAGAAGTAGTAATGCATTGAGAAATCCAATCAATAAACTTAACAGGGAAACCCATCTTCTTTAGCACCCAGAATAAAGCTTTCCAACTGACTGTATCATAAGCTTTCTTTAAATCTATTTTCAAGGCACATCTAGGAGTATCAGTAGTTCTATGATAGTTCCTCACCAACTCATGTGCAACCATAATATTATCCTGAATTGACCTCCCAGAAACAAAAGCAGACTGACTGGGACTAATCAGATCACAAAGAATAGTCTTCATTCTAAGAGCTAGGATTTTAGTTATACACTTATAAATAACATTACAGCATGAGATGGGCCTAAAATCAAAGACAAAAGAAGGGTTATCCTTTTTAGCAATGAGAGTAATAAAAGTACTATTTACCTCTTTAAGGAGTTTAGACTTCATGAAATTTTTTGAATGGCCTTAACAAAATCCTCTCCCACAACACTCCAGCAGACTTTAAAAAAGTGGCTGGTAAAACCATCCGGTCCAGGGATTTACTTGATCCAATAGAAGATAAAGCAGTCATAATCTCTTCCCTAGTAACATCCTTCACCAACTCAGTTGCTATATTCTGACTAATCCCACACTTGATATCCATATCAACAAAACAGTTCAAATCAAAGTCATCAAAATCAAAGAGCTTGGAATAAAAATCAACACATTCATTTGCAACGAGCTTATCATCCTCTAACTTCTCATTATTACTATTAAGGAGAGAACTGATATTATTTCTAGACCTCCTCTCCTTTAAAGAATTATGAAAAAAAGAAACATTAGTATCCCCCAGATTTAACCATTTAACTCTAGATTTTTTCTTACTCTCAGCTTCCTCATACCTGACCAGTTTAGCATATTCCTGAACATAATATCTCTCCCTTCTAGCTAGCTCTTGGTTGAGAGGCTCACTCTGAAGCAGATTCTGAGAAGCATCCGTATCCTGTTTGGCCATCAGAACATGAGAAGAAACATTTCTAAATTTTTCTTTCTTATATAAGATAATTCTCCGTTTAACTCTCTTCAATTTAGTAACAAGGATAAACATAGGGTTCCCTCTTACTGGTTCAGCCCAAACACTTTGAATCATAGAAATGAAATCTTCTTCTTCAGTAAGGAAATAAAAAAATCTAAAAGGAGGTGGGCCATGCCATCTCTTTTCAAAGACAGACACAATTCCAGGAGAGTGGTCAGAGATCCCTGGAGAAGGAACTCAGCCTTAGAACTTTGAACAATTGAATCCATTCAATATTAACTAAAACTCTATCAATCTTGGTCCTGATTGTATTGCCACCTTGTTGACAGTTCGACCAAGTGTAGAAGAAACCAGAAAAAGGCAAATCAAAAAGGTGAGCTGAGTTTATGCAATCAAGAAAACCAGAATAAGTGTAATCCAAAACTTCAGCTCCCCCAACTTTATCACTTGGATACAATAGAGAGTTAAAATCTCCTAAAATAATCCAAGCTTTATCATTCATATCAGCAAAAGCCTTTAGAATCCCATAAAACAGCCCTATCTAAATAGTAATTAGCACCATAAACAAATGTAACCAAAAAGGAAGGTTGAGAATTAAAAGAAACTTCAAGAAAAATAGCTTGGGTAGAAAGATGAAACATAGAAACCTGAACCACACTTGGATCCCACCCAATCCAAATTCTGCCAACACTACTAACACTATCATTATCCAGGAACTTCCATGAAGGATTAATAGCATTCCTTATTCTACTTTATTACTCTCTTGGACATGAGTCTCAAGAATCCCAATCAAAGAGAGAGAATTATTCCTAATTAAATTCTTTATTTCAACTTGCTTCAGAGGATCATTTAGACCTCTGATGTTCCAGCTACCTATCTTAATCGTTATTTAAATTTAGAGAGGGTGTTACCTCTACCAACCTTCTTTAGATCTCCCACTTTTGGCAGAAGATTAACAGCGGCTGAACTAGTTAGGAAACCCTTCTTCTGGAAATGAGCTCTGGAACCAGAGTCAGTTTTGCTAGAAGAACCTCCTCCAGAATCAATAACATTCTCTTTATCAAGAGAACAATCTTGACTCATCTCTGACATTCTATCCGAATAAACTTATTATTTCTCAATAACTTATTAGGTTCATGAACCATCTCCCTAGAGCCACTATTTATCACTTGCCCATCACTACTTCTGTTACCCTTACCAGTGTCATCTTCCATATAGTCAACTCTTCCTATATGGCCCTCTTCAATAACAATTTCATCAGAATTAAAGGAACCAGACTCCCTCTGATCTCTAGCTCTCTTATTAGTTTTAGTAGTCCACCCCTCCACATCTACAGTAGTAGTGGACTTCTTAGGAACCCATTTTTCAACTACTATTGGAGTATTGATAACTCTTTTAGGACTATGAGTAATAGCATGACCAAAAGTGTTACACTCCTTACACTTAGGTGGTTTCCAAGGATATTCTACCTTCACATCAACCCTCTTCTCTTCAATTAGGAGCGGGATACTCTCTAGAAAATCACAATCAACACTAACCTCAATGCAAACACGAGCATAATTCATTATTGTTTTGTTCAAAGTCTGCTTATCCATCATAATAGGAACCCCAATATTACTTGCAATCATACTCAAGCCCAAAGCATTCCACATATATAGAGGTACCCTTCTGAAATTGACCCAAATAGGAATAATTCGGAGTTCTGCCATATCCTGCTCAATAGTCTTTGACCATGGACGCACAAAGAAAAGATAATCCGAAATATAGAAAGGACCATGTTCAAGAGCATTAATACGATCTTGCTCATCATCAAAATCAAACAAGAAAAGATAATTTTCACTAAGAGTGAGTTTGAAATTACCTTTAGGTTTCCAAGCTCTAATAATAGCATTCCTAACAGCATGAAATGATAATCTCTTACCCACAAAAACACCCACAACAAGGTTTTCACACTTACGAATTTCATCTTGAAAAACTTCAACAGGAACCTTATTTACCTTATCACTTTCACTATCAGCAAAAACCGGAGGAATAAATCTCATCGTTTCTTCAGGGATTACTGATTGTTTCTTACCTAACACCGAAGCCCAATCCATTGCCTTCGACTGCATTCCAAGAGAGGGAAAGTTCTCAAACCCAGGAGGAACCTCCTGATCTACAGCATCATCACTAGGAAAATTAAAACTACCATTAAGATCTCCCGAAGAAAAACCCTCTACCCTCTGGGAGGGTGAAGATAGAGGTTGTTGACCTAGAGGATTCGTCTCAGATGAATCAATCATCCAAGAAAAGATCAGAAATCACTAACAGAGCAAGAAAATTGAGAAGAAAAACGAAAATCGAAACCCTTGACTTTTGGTCAAAATCGCCCGGCCAAAGTCAAGTTTTCCCTTAGATCATTGTCTGATTGATCAACTAATTCTTAATTAGTGAATAGATTAGATCTAGCTTGTACGAGTGTTTGTATAGCCAATAAGGCAGTAAGATTTACGAAATTAAGACCAATAATTACTACTCCCTCTGTCCCTCTAAAATAGACGGAGAAGTCCAATTCTCGTAGAATAAGACATTTTTTTGTTTTCATAAATGGTCATATTTTTTTCCTGTTTTTACCCTTTGTCCTATTATCAATACAATTCCCAACATATCATAAATAAGGGTAAAACAAGTCAAAATGCACATTGAAATTGCAATTCCGCCTATTTAAAAGGACAACAAAAAATCAATTCTCCGCTTATTTAGAGGGACGGAGGGAGTATGTGTGACCAATAAGATCTGAATTCAACTCAACGGCATGCAATAATATCACCGCTGGCAGTTTGATTACCTAATCAAAACATGTGATCCCTTGATCACTTGTTCAATGCTAAGTCAATTCATTTAAAAAAGAAATACCCTTCATCAAGAACTTCATCAATAGTATCGGCAAGTCATCATTGATCATTGACGAATCGACGGATGCATGTTGGGTCAAGTTTCCAACACAATTAGTTGTTGATGCTTGATGCTCAGCAAAGCCAACAGTAATCAATATTGTTCGCAGCATGGTGTTTAGTATCGCACGAGTCACGATTCGACTCGTACGATTCGCGACAACAAACCAGGAAATCGAGTCGTTTCGTAGATTTGAACCGCTTTGACTCTGAATCGTGACAGTCAACTCTGGTCTACGATTTTTTACCACATTTTAAGCCTGACTCAGACACTGGACCAATTAATTTCGCAAAAAGTCACCAAAGGGAGTCGAACCCCTCACCTAACCTATGTTTTAATTGTGTTCTAACCACCAGACCAGGCGTTCTTGGCTGTTTTATATTGTATATACTATAAATATATAACAAAATGAAATCTTTTACACCCTTTTATATATACTTGCATTATATTAAATAAAAATTAAAAATCCACTATGAATTTTCGATACACGATTCAATATACGAATCGATTCTTAAAAATGATAAAACGATACGTGTTACGATTCACGATTTAAACACCTTGATTCGCTGGTATACTTTCATGCCATTTCCTTTTATGTCCTCTGGTAGGGTGTTTTTATTCATCACTAGTTAAGTTGTAGTTAGAGGGGTAGTTTAAAGAATTATCGCAATTTCTTACATGTTTTTCGGTAAAGAGTACGTATCGAATTTCCAACTCAATAATTGGCCATTTTTCATTAGCATATGGTCATTGGTCACGTTTAAAATTTTGAAGAAAATATCAGAACAAAGAAAAAAAAAATTATGTGTCAACAGAAAATTATGACGTAAATAATTTTTAAATATTAGAAAAAGGTAAGCACTTTTTGTGATTATGAATCCTCATACTCGATAGCCTTGATTTAGACTGCTTACCGTATTAAGACTAACTAATACACTACCAATAGAAGAGACTCTTGTACATTGATCACAGTCTTGCTTTGCTACTCAAAATAAATTAAAAATAAAATCTACTGATGATTTAATGGTGAATCACTTTAAATTAATTTATTTTTATCAAGGTCCACTTTATTTCTTTATTTCTTTTTTGGTTTTATTGTATTCTGGTTTTACTAAAGAACCATAAAAGCTTGTCCTATTTAATCTTTCACTCTCACATTCTTTCTTACCTACTCATCATCACAAACCTTCTCTTCCAGGTCTTCTCCCTTCAACCATGGAAGGACATCAAGGTTCCTCCTCCTCTACCACCACCACCACCACTGCAGAGAGATTCGTCGAGTCCAAAAAGGTTAAGTCGTCCAAGTTTGATGCACATACGAAAAATCCGTCCAAGAAAATCACCAAGAAAGCTATTCAAACTGACAACAGCAGTACTGCAAATGAGAGTACAAAACACCCAAGTTACAGAGGTGTGAGGATGAGAAGTTGGGGGAAATGGGTGTCTGAAATTCGTGAACCGAGAAAGAAGTCAAGAATCTGGCTGGGCACATTTCGGACACCGGAAATGGCAGCTCGAGCTCACGATGTTGCAGCTTTAGCCATTAAAGGAAAATCAGCATATCTTAATTTCCCGGAGCTAGCTTCAGAACTTCCTCGGGCCAAAAGTGCGCTACCTAAAGATATTCAAGACGCTGCTCTGAAAGCAGCTATGTTGTTTGAGCCGAATGATGAAGTAGCCGATGAAGCAAAGCCAAATCAAGACGAGCCATTACAGTTTTCTCACTCGTCTCCAACTACGACAACCTTATCAAATGATACACAAGAGTCATCGTCCATTTCTCAATTTCTCGATGATGATGACACATTGTTCGACTTACCGGACTTATTCAGCGATCATATTTCCGATTCTTCGATGCTAATTGACCGTTTCTCTTGCTCAACGTCATGGATGCCAGGTGGAGCTGAGTTTACCTTCCGGCTTGAGGAGCCATTCTTATGGGATTTACAATACTAGTTTAAGGAGCATAACCATCTTGTACAATACATTACAAACATTTTAAGTGTCAAATTTTAGTTACTAAAATTTAATTTAATATAAATTTTTGGATGAGTATAATATTATGAGTTCTTGTAAAAATGATTCTTTGCTTCTCAAGCTCCATTTCCTTAATGTATTGAAGGTTTGAACTAAAAAAAAAAACAAAGTAAAAGAAAGGAGAAAAAACATGAAGAAAATTCTCAATCATATTTGAGTTGAGTGTAATCCAAGGCTTGTACAAGAGATAGGGTACTGTTAGTATCTTCCTCTTTTTTTCTTCAGTGGATTTGTGATTTTAGGGCTGTAAAGTTAGCGTCTTTTTTCTAGATTAAGAAGTCTGCTTTAGTCAATGTTAATTAGAAGAAACTTGCTAATGAAAACCTCTTTTTTTTACCTATAATCTAAAGATGAATAGCCGAATAGGTGTATAAGGAGAATCAATCTGCTTTCTTTTTCTCTTTTAATTTATTTTTAGTGCTTTTTAATTTTTATGCTCAAAGAGTCTAAAACTTCCCTTAATGCGTGGACATATTCATACTTGGGAGACAATATCTTATTTGATGATATAAAGTGATTTATGGCACTTTGCCAAAGTATACATACACCACCAAGACTGATCCAAGAAACTTCTATCACTCAGTACTCACTAATTAAGCTTTTTAATGAATACTGATGAATGATGTTGACATTACCAAAACCCCACCATTCTATGATTATGATTATGATTAGCACGGTTAGTTTGGTTATTCCTATGGTTTATTACTTATTTTCATTTCTGAGGTAAGTCATTAATTTTGAGTGATTTTACTGTCTGTTATTTGCACTGATACCACAAGGCTCCTTAAACTAACCATACATGGGTGT
>JAJJMA010018608.1:0-10838 GCA_023529015.1 Papaver nudicaule | reverse complement strand
AACTAAAAGATTGATAGAAGATACATAAGGGTGTGCATGCGTGGTAAGTACCAATAGTTCCATTAGTGTGATAATTAAACCTAGTTCTTCACTTTTGAGGTAGAGATATTTACGTATAACCTTCATATCTAAAGGAAGTCACTTTAAAGTATTCTCTGTTAGAGGGCAGCTGCTAAAGCACTTCCTAGGCCTATAAAGGACGTCATCTAGGGGTATCAAGTGTGTAGTGTCCTGTGAGATCTAAGAGACGTAAGGAGTTCGACAGTTACTGAATCACTTTGAGGGTCGGTTCGGTCTCAACCACATTCCAGTCCGAAGTCCTAGGATTTTTCTTCCTTTGGGGTTTTCCTTGTTAACAAAACTTCTTATGCCTTGCCTTACTTTACTTTTCGCATTATAATTTTCTGATTCATTAAACTAAGGCCATTTCCAATGGAGACATTATATCGCAAGTTTTGGCTATTTTGGTCGACAATGGACCTAGCAAACAGGGGTTTTGACGTTGCAAATTTGCAACTTTGCAACTTTGCAACGTGAGATGAAAATAGTATCGTCGATGGAAAAACCATCGACAGATAGTTTTTCCATCGAGGTCGATGGTTTTTCCATCGACGATGAAAGTTTCATCTATGAAATCCTAATCTTTCCTACTTTTTAGTTTAAAAAATATTTTTTAATTAAAATCGGGTCCCACATATATATTTATCTAGTTTTTAAAATCTTTCTTTATTATTTGGACCCACAAAATAACTTAAAATAACAAACTTATATCAAATTTGCTAATTTTTCCACTGCCCCGTTTTTGGTTTGCTAGGCCACGTGGGATTGCAAAACGTGTTGTTTGCTTGGCTCCATTGGAAGCAAATTGTACGTTATCATCAACCTGCAGTTAATTGCAAATCTTGGATATAGATTTAAACTTATCTTTGTAGGAATTCAAATCTCGAAACAGATATCAAGTTTAGATTAGACTTAACTTAGGTTAAAGACTTGGATATTGATTTATAAATCGTCCGAGTTTTTCCATATAGTTAACGAGTTGAAAATTTGGTTGTGTATTTGGGTACCCCGCTTTTTTCAGCGACCACTATGGGGCAGGATTTCTCTTTGACCTCTACACATTTGTAACAGGCCAAAGAGAACTCGGAACTCAGTTTCCACTCCTCGGGGACTAGGTTTCTGACTTTATTTGTTTTGGCGTAAACTAGATTTCCGCTTTAGTGCTTGGTCGGGTACCATGTGGTTGTTTTTTGCTTCAGCTAAGACTTGGCCAAAAATCCAATTCCTGGAAAAGCCTTAACTTTGCATAATGAAGCAACACAACCAAGTCAATGTAGTTAACTTTCAGATTTAATAATCGACTACGAAAAGAAGACTTTTTGATTTAGTCTCTTAAGGTTTTCATGTAAAGAAAAAAAAAATACTGATTAAAACTGAAGCTGCAAACCTACAATTTTCTAGCTGAATGCACAACTTACCTACCAGACCATTTCTGTGGTCAACTTTAAAGATTCCAGCTCTGTCGAGGCCGAGGGTCCAACAGGAGTAAACAAATGTAGAATCTACTAGGAGGTCCTAGATTTTATAGTTTGGTTTACCGGAGGGACATTGAGAAAATATGTTTAACCGGTGGTCATTTTTCTTTCGTTGATAGGAAATAACCGGTTACACACGTGTAAGACTTGTAAAAGATATCTTTTAATTTCCTAGATTACCCTTCCATCTAAATATCTAGAGACACAGCGAGAGGAAGAGGGAGAAAGAAAAACGGAAGCCCTAGTTCAGTAAAAGAAGAAGAATCGAAGAAGAAAAATTGAATCCCTAATTGAGATGAGACAGAGAAAGAGACTAGAGGAAGAAGAATCGAAGTAATCTGTAATCATCAATCGATCCTTGATGTTGTTCACCAAAGTCACTGATTCGATGGTTGTTCATGATCTTAATCAAATAGATGCTTCACACAGTAACATTGGAAAGATTTTCTTTCTATTTTTGCAGATTTTGTTTGGAAGATCGGTAGAAATTTTTCTGGTAGGTGATCTAACTATGTTTTCTGTGATTTAATTTTAGGTTATCTTAGGTTTGTGCCTGCATGTTTGATTTTGATTTTTGGTTTGCTTAGTTTCTGACATTTACTTGATAGATTGGTTAGTATATGCACAAATTGAAACTGGTTTATCGAAAGAAGAAAGGGAAATAAGAATTCAGAGTCTATTCAATTTCTTTGATGTTGCAAATGTTGGATATTTTGGATTATACACAAATTAAAGCTGGTTTATCTGGTTACAAATACCCGTGGAATGTGAGTATGCTAAAGATCTTTGGAAAGTTTGTGATGCTAATAAAGATGGTAGAGTTGATTACCAAGAATTTGGAAGGTATATGGATGCTAAGGAATTTGATTTGTATCATATATTTCAAGCTATTGATGTTGAATATAATGGGTGTATTTTTCCCCAGGAGCCATGGGATGGCTCGTTAGAGCAGGTATACTATACATTTCATAATGATGTGATACTTTGTTTACAATTGCACTTTGTTATTATGTAGGACATTGTATGCTATGAGTTGTCTCTTTAGGGATAGTCATGTAAAGAATTTGTAACCTAGAATGTTCTTGTAACCTGTAAATCACAAGGTTGTTCTAACTTGGATTATTTAATGTGAGCCTGCGATGTCATTCTAACTTGGATTACTTAATGTGAGCCTGCGATGTCACCCATTTCTTGTTGATATCTATATGTTGATTTTGTCTCTGTTATGCAATTGGTTCCGAACTGCGTTCTCTTTCAGCTACTTATTTTCTTGCTGGTTTATCTAAAGATCATCGTTTTTTTTCTTTGTGCAGTGACCGGTTCTGGTAAAAGTGTAGAAACTGCAAGGGATTGGGCTCCTAAGAAATTGGAGCATTCAAATTATCTGGAATATGTTGCCAATTTTGCAGTCCCATCTGTCCTCGGTTACTCGGGTGCGCTTCTGATCACTAATCTTCACAACAAAGAATCCTATTTGGATTTCTATACTAATCTTCGTATCAGTATGTACTGGGTTTTAAACCAGTACATATCAACATGTACTGGGGATTCACACAGTACGTACCAGTATGTACTGAATTTTAACCCAGTACATATCAACATGTACTGGGTTTTAACGCAGTACATGTTACGTATCAGTATGTACTGGGTTTTAACGCAGTGCATATCAACATGTACTGGGGGTTTTAACGCAATACATTGTGTTGTCCCGGTTTAATTTTATCAATACATATTATGTTGTACTGGTCCATCAACACATATTGTGTTGTACCGGTTTAATTTTATCAGTACATATTGTGTTGTACTGATCCATTTGTACATATTTCATTGTGCCGGTTCAGATCTTATCAGTACATATTGTGTTGTACAGATCTATCGGTACATGTTTTGCTGTTCTGGTTCAAATTTTTTCAGTACATATTGTGTTGTACTGATCCATAGGTACATACTGATCCATAGGTACATATTGCGTTGTACTGGTTCAATTTCGTCAGTACATATATTGTGTTTTACCGGTTCAATTTTATCAGTACATAGGGGCTGACTGCTAGAGTTTAGTTTGGGACTTTGAGTTGCTTAACTTGTGTTTGGTGATATCCCATAAAGTAAATAAGCATTATACCCCTAACCATACAAACGTTAAACACAACTAATTTGTGAGTAATCGATCTACAAAACTCTTCTAGTTCACTTGTCTCAGGTCTACTTCTGTCATATCATATCCTCCTATGATCCCTCTTCTATCTTGACAATGGGTGTATGCAATTTAATCTTAAATTCCAGACTACCGTCACCCAGGAGATTGAATAATACTACAAACTTGTGTGGTGCAGGAGTTCAAAAGGGAGATGATGAAAAATCGATAGACCTGATAGATGAATAGGTGTGGGGAGGCAGTGGAGTAGAATGCATTCATCATTCAGGTAATGGCTTCCATTGCTGGTGTTTTTACCCAAGCCTTAAGGTCAGTGTGCTTTTGGTATGTTATATTAGTTTTTAACTTCATAATGGTTTTCAGTTCAATTTGGAATGGCTACTGAATCCGTAGATTTGCTGAATGCATATTTTGATATTCAATAATTTCATATCTGAAATGGTGCACTTTTTTTTTTTTTTTATTCATTGTAGTTGTGGTTAAGATTGTCATTGATGGTGGTGTTTTTCGTTGTATACAATGCAGCCGTAGTTGAAGAGAAACTGCATAGACTATCAAGATTGGTCCTCCTGTCTCCTGCCAGGTTCCATGAAGACTCCAATCCAGTGTTTGCGATAACAGAGTACTTGCTTCTTATGATGCCTCCCCTTTTAGCTCCTATTATCCCTGGATGATTTATACCAGCAACATTTTTCCGAAGTTTTGCTGCATGTTTCCTTGTAAGGATGCTAGTGGAAAAGCCTGATAGTATTTGTCAAATTTGTTAGCGCCCTTCATACGCCATTGTTCTTGTCTGGTACTAATAAAAGGCATTTTTCTTGTTTGATTTGTTGCTCTTTATTAAAGAACATTACCTGTTAATATTAGAATAACAACTTTGTTTATTTTTCATGATTACTGTCTGTAATGAAATTATATTTGAGGGGTAATTTTCATTATGTTCAGTTGAGGATTTTTCATGATTGCTACGACGTCTCTATTTTTTTCAATATCTACAATATGTAATGAATTTTTTATCAGTACAACCAAATATGTACTGACAGTTCCTATCTGTATATCCAAAGACGTACTGGTAGTTGGCACTGTCAAAAACTACCCAGTTTCCGTCTATAGTTTTATCAGTACAACCAAATATGTACTGCAGTTTTTATCACTGCAACCAAATATGTACCGTGGTAAAAACCATCGAGTTCCAAACAATACAGCTAAATATGTACCGTACCAGTAATTGACACATCACACGATAAAAACCATTGAGTTCCAAACAGTACAGCTAAATATGTACCTGGAATTGACATGTCACACGATACAAACCCTTGAGTTCCAAACAATACAGCTAAATATGTACCGGCACCGGCAATTGACAATGTTAAAACACTACACTTCTAACGGTACAGCCAGAAATGTACTGTTACATCACATTGTAAGTGTCAATTGTAAGTTATAAAACCAATGAAAATGAATATTCCATCAATGAGATCTCTCCATTAATAACAAAATCACCAACCTGTTATTTTTCTTCGGTAAAACCCAATATTTGTTATTGTATCACACTGTAAATATAAATTATACTTAGGTTTTATAAAATGAATGAAAATGGATATTCCCATTAAAAAATAGTATAAATCATCGATCTGAACCATTTATACAGTCCATTAAAAATGCAAATGAAGAAGAGAACAGTGATTCAAAACTTTGTGATTATTTTATTAAAATTTTGAACAAGAAAAGAAGAGAGGAGGAGACCAAGGGAGTGGAAACCCTAATTATGCACAATTTACGATAGATCTACGATCGACGATGGTTGATGGTACCCACTCACTTCTTGATAAGCATCGGTGATTTTTAGACTTGGATCGTCACCACCACAATGATAATATATTCCATTGAAGAAACAAGAAGAAACAGAGAGAGAGAAAAATTGGTTTTTTCCTTTTAGCTATTACCCGCACGGGCCGCACGTACTAACACCAGGGGTAGACGGGTAATTAAACGTATTTTGGACCTCCGGTTAGATCTGATATCCCAAAGGACCTAGCCTAAGCGGATCCCGGGTTTTTGGACCAAACAATAAATTTCTCTAAACAAATAAAAGTCAAAAGGCCAAAGTGGATCCCTTTAAAAATACGGCCTTCTACATCCACCAAAGGTCCAAAAAGAACTTAAATTTTATACATATTTCTACCCCGCCACTCTCTCGTCTCACCCTCTCTTCTTCTTCTTCTTCTGCTTTTCTGGAGTCCAAAGCAAAGCTCACCTAACTGCTACTACTACGATCAGGTAAGGATATCTCTGAAGTTCGTTCTCTGTGATATCATTGTACACGATCTGATATGCTTACTCAGAAGATCATTGGATTTTCTTATTGACTTTCAAGTGTTTGTTAAATTGTCGCAACTAATTTTGCTTCCCGATCTCGTACTGATTTAAGGAAAAGAAAGGCAAGGAAAACATGTTGGGTGTAATTAAACAAAAAGCTGGTTCTACAGCCCTCAATTCTTCGGTATGATAGCTTCTAACCTTTTCAGTCTTTTTTATTTGATTTTTCTTGAATGTTTCATGACATTTTGTGTTATGATTATTTCAGATAATTAGACAATCGTTGCAAAGGTTTCGACCTTCGGTTTCTTCAGTAAGAAGTTATGCTGCAGCTGCCAAACAGGTACCGGCGGACTTTTCATGTTTTTTGTATCTTGTCTCTGTAACCGAAACTAGTGATTTATTGATGAACACCATTTCACCTTATTTTGATGTTCAGATGAATTGAATTTGTGATGGTTGGATTCATGGAACATCCACATTGCGGTTAAAAATGTATAGGTTTGAGTCATGATAGAGGGAAATGGATTGTTTATTGTTAGATACTTAATTGTAAATGTCCACTTCAAGTTTATGGGATGGTTTAGTGACTAATTTGATGATAAAAAGGGATAATCAGGGTCGAAATAGTATTGCAAGAGGTACCACTGGAGATCGTAATTGTGTCTGGATTCTCATTCTCTGTATTGCCTTGTGTTCCTGTAGTGTGGTTATATTTGAAGTCTCGGATAGCAGGGTTGATTCAACTGTTCAGTCTTCAAAAGTAGAACTTATTATTGCCTGAGTTCCTAAGTTTTAACACTTCTCTTGTGCCCTCAAAAGATTTGATTGGGATATTAGAGACAGGTATTTTACTTATGGGTTCAACTAATCGCTGCTCTATCTGATACTTCTGTATTCTTGTGTTTCGCAGATGACAGTGAGAGATGCTCTGAATTCTGCTCTCGTTGAGGAAATGTCTGCTGATCCAAAAGTCTTTTTGATGGGTGAAGAGGTATGTAAGCAGAAATAATAATATCTTAGCTGATTTGTGTCTTCTAGTTTCTTCCTCCTATTATATTTTCTCTACCTTTTGCAGGTTGGCGAATACCAGGGGGCGTATAAGGTTAGTTAAGCTTAATTTAATGAAACCATAATTGCATATAGTGTATAGTGTCTGAATATGTCTTTTCTTTGCTCCACTAATGTGCCATGCACCTGCGTTTTTTATTAGATTTCCAAAGGGCTTCTGGAGAAATTTGGTCCTGATAGGGTTCTTGATACTCCAATTACAGAGGTTTGTTTCGGTACTTATCACCATAAAAGTTGTTGTTCCTTTGTCGGGTTGCCACTCTAGCTAGTCATGTCTCCATTTATTAAATTTATTCAGAATTTATTCATAAGCTAAGGTGCTGCTGACGCATTTAAATACTAATTCCATCTTGTTGAATTTTTATGGCATCTTTTGCAGGCTGGATTTGCTGGAATTGGAGTTGGTGCCGCTTATTATGGTCTAAAGCCTGTTGTCGAGTTTATGACATTTAACTTCTCAATGCAGGTCAGATTCTAACTATTTGTCTTCTCAGATTCCAATTATTGTTGACATGAAATTCTGACAAGCTAAGCTACAAACAATATACTTGTTGATTACTTAGTTCCATACATAAAATTTTCTGGGACAATCTTGTGGTTCTTTAATGCTTTTTGTTCTACACAAGATTTTTTATGTAATCACTTGATTTTTTTTTTAAACCAACTGGTTTCCAATTTCTTTCCAGGCAATTGATCACATCATCAATTCTGCTGCAAAATCAAACTACATGTCTGCTGGTCAGATAAATGTGCCAATTGTTTTCAGAGGACCAAACGGTGCTGCTGCTGGGGTTGGTGCCCAACATTCACAGGTGAGCGTATATTGAATTATTGTGGTACTCTGTGATCTAATGGATCATATGTGTAACCTGCTGCTCGAAACTGAAGTCGGATCTGAGGTCCTACCAGTTATTAGTTAGGGCAGCCACATTTAGAAATTAAAATGGTTGTTTTATAGTTGCTCATACTCATTCTTACATGCTCAAATGCTTAAGAAACAAACTTTGATTAGATTCTGTAATGAGGTTTTGGAAGTAAACCATGGAATGACAGAAGTCAAACAGATATATGCGAGTGGAACATGAGTTCGAACCTTAAGAATGTTGATAAGTTGAGTTTAGGTTAAAACTAGGACTCTTGTAGGTCTATCTTCTAAACACAATCTTATAGCCTAAACTAAGAACAGAAACAGCTAAAACATCCCCAAGATATAAAACATTCCTAAAGAGAAATTCATTCCTAGAGTAGCGCAAAATGCCCCTGCATCATTCTCAGAATTGGTGTATATCTTGCTTGTTCTGTACCATTACCTTCACACTTGGGTTCATACTGCAACTTGGGAAAACAATATTTTTCAATTTCCTGAGGCTAAAGCAAATTAGAAATGACACTAACATATGTATATATGCAGTGTTACGCAGCATGGTTTGGTTCCTGCCCTGGTTTGAAAGTCTTGACCCCATACTCATCTGAAGATGCTCGTGGTCTTCTTAAAGCTGCAATCAGGGACCCTGATCCTGTTGTATTCCTTGAAAATGAAATGCTGTAAGTAGGTCTGTTCAGTGTCATTTTTTTAGTTGGAATCAAACAATTTGATTAACATTTGCTGTTGTTTTGACCATGGATGTCATGTTGTAGATACGGTGAATCTTTCCCTATTTCAGAAGAAGCACTTGATTCCAATTTCACACTTCCAATAGGAAAGGCCAAGGTATGGACTGATGATTACTTATTTGAAGAATTGATAATCATCTCCGCTCGTGTTTTGTGGTAATTGAATTCTTCCCTGTTAAACTGTTATTTTCTGCCCATGCCTACTTTACAGATTGAGCGAGAAGGCAAACATGTGACCATTACAGCTTTCTCAAAGATGGTTGGTTATGCTCTCCAGGTATGTCTGCCCCTTATCTAACTTCCTCTTGTACCAGACCCAATATATATGTGCTAATTTCAGCAATAAAGTAAGTGCTTTATGAAACATCTTTAATTAGATATTAACTCTGTTTTGTTAACTATTCAGGCTGCAGAGATTCTTTCGAAGGAAGGAATAAGTGCCGAGGTAAATATTTGGCCGAAACAAAATTTTACTTCTAAATATCTCTTCTTCAAGTAATTTTAAACACCATGTTCTAATTGTAGGTTATAAATCTGCGTTCAATTCGACCACTAGACAGAGCTACCATTAATGCTTCAGTTAGGAAAACTAACAGACTTGTTACAGTTGAAGAAGGCTTACCTCAGCATGGTGTTGGCGCAGAGATCTGGTTTGCCTTCTTTGCCTTTATTTACCTGCCTATTTAACTGGTGTATAATCGCAAGAGATTTATATTTTGACGTGGTGATTCTTCCAACAGTATGTCGGTCGTAGAGGAGAGCTTCGCGTATCTCGACGCACCTATAGAAAGGATTGCTGGAGCTGATGTTCCCATGCCTTATGCAGCAACACTAGAGAGAATTGCTGTTCCACAGGTCTTTTTTCCTGCTCTATTATGTCCTATTTAAACTAGTTGGTCCACACCCTTGAAGATATACTGAACTTGGGAGATAATATTTTGGGTGCAGGTTGAAGATATTGTACGTGCAGCGAAGAGAGCATGTTACAGAGCAGTCTCACTGGCAGCAGCAGCATAAGCGTTGGGGGTGACTCGCTGAATTGATCTTTTTTATTTTGCTAATTGTGTTATAGCGATTTGTCTATTTTTCAACCCTCACCTTCTCCAACTGCTCATTTTGCAAGAAATCATAAACAAGAAAAAAGGAAATAGAAAAAATAGTTAGACATATGCCCATTAAACTAAAAGCCTGTTTAGGGGGAAATCTTGTCTCATTCTTTTGGAGGGGTAGGGACCACGTGATACATAAAAGAGCACATAGGGAACAAAATGGTGAAGGAAGATTTGGAGGTCTGAAACCCTTCTAATTAAACTGACTTGTTCCTTTTGTATAAAATGCTTATCTTCATTAAGAAAGTGGAAATTGTTGATCAGCATTTTTCTGTTTACTTCTCTAGTGTTTTTTTGGATCGTGCCCTTGTCCTTGAGAACCAGTCTTTGAATTAGAGGTTCCTTTTGTATTTTTTTTCTTGATTATCAAGTGATGAATTAATCCCTATGGACCGAAGCAAATGACCGAATGATGTTTTGTGAGATAAAATCACATGAACGTGGACCCCCTGCTAATTCAGGGGGGTGGGGCCGGTTGTTGTGAGAGAAAATCTCGGTCAGTTTTTCACTCGGTAATTGGCTGCGGTCCATACAGAACTGTTGATCAAGTGATTGGCTGAGCATCAGTTAGGGCACAGATTTTCAAAGAAGGGATGAGGATGACAACTAGAAGTCTGTTGTTGACTCAGGTGAGATCTGTGTAAGAACTGGTGGTGGTAGTCTAGAGGGTCTCCCTTTTTCTGGTTAAAAGAAATACCCATTGGGAAAATGAGGAACATTTGAAAGTAAGCATTACTTCCCAAAATACAGTAGTAACACTTGCCTTGAGATATACCCTTTACTTATTGTTTTGTTTATTCATGTGTGTCAAAGTTTGAAGAAGTCTATTATTTTCACCGCTTACTCCGAATTTTGAGTTTCTTACTGAAGTACTCCAAATTTCTGAGTTTCTTACTGAAATAAAATTTAGTGGAACACCGGAGATATGAAATACTTATTTAGAATGGCAGCTTTGGGGTTGGGTTACGAGTCATACTTGTGATGACAAATTTTTGGATCATAGTTAATGTAGATTTTGGAGTAAAGGATACACTT
>JAJJMA010018576.1:0-10030 GCA_023529015.1 Papaver nudicaule | reverse complement strand
CCCTATTAACCAACTCCTGGTAACCATTCCCGAAGAGAAGAGTGGTGGTGTAGTCATGACTGATGCTGAGCCTGTAAAGGAAACTCCAAAAATTCCTTCTGGGCGAGAGCCTATCGTTCCTCCTGCCAATGTTTTCATTCCTCCCGCTGAGGGCGTTTTCACTCGTCCTTTCGGAAGCTCTAATTCTCCTCTCGCCCTTACAAATCTTCACGAAATGCCCTTCGGCGATAGGGGTTCTAGGCTCCCGAGAAGGAGTGACACCGGCATGGTAGTAAATAGCCTCGCTGAGTCTTTTACTCGTTTGCTCTCTTTGGAAGAAGAGAAAAACAGTCCTGCTGCTCGCTACTACGCCGCCATGTTAAAGTATGCTTCAACAGGCCTTGCCCATTCTTCAAGCTTAGCCTCTGTGGCCCAGGGGTTGACTTCCCAAGAGCATTTTTTCATGGCTGCAGCGGTAACTACTCATTCCAATATATCCTTATTGTCTAGCTATAATAACCAGATTTGCTGACTTTTTCCTTTGTTTCTGCCTCAGGCATTTCAACATTGTTTGAGTTTGATTGACACCTTTGACGTACAAGTCGATATGGTGAACTTCCTGACTGGTGAGAACGAGAATCTCGAACGCCAGCTGAAGGCGAAAGAAGCAGAAGCGACAAGATTGCTTAATGCTAGCCTCAAAGAATCCACTGAGCGTGGAGAACTTCAAGGTACTTTCCTCCTTAGATTTATAAATTAAATTTTCTTTTCCTTCTAGCCTTTCGCCGAAACCCTTAGATCTTGCCCCTTCTAAGGTTGCCGTCAACATTCTGACACACAACTGAAGCGAGCTGAAGCCGAGATATATAACTTGGCGAAGGCTAATGCTAAAAAGTGCGATATGTTGTACGGCCAGACCAAGACTATTGAGTGGTACCGCCGAGAGTTAAATTATGTTAACGAATTAAATGTTAACCTTGATAATCTTCTCAAAGTTTCCCAAGCCGACTTAAAGTGGATGGAGAGCGAGCGAGATAATGCCCGCCGGCTAGCTGAGCTTAATAACAAGCGCAAAGAAGCCGCAATTGTGGACCATATGAGGGCCAGCTCCTTACGTTTGGATGAGAAAGCGAGAGCTGATAAGCTTGCCTCTCGCCTGAACACTGCCATTTCTGAAAGGGATTTCGCCGAACAAGAAGCACAGCGATGGAAAGATTTCTGTAAGATTCACGGCGATCGTGCCAGAGAACTTGATAATCAATTAAAAGCCCAACTGCGGCAAATGGCCACAGTATCCGGCTCTTCTGTAAATGCTAAGTTTGAGTCCCATCTACAACTCCTTGTAGAAGCCCAAACTGGTGCTTGTAGGCACGTGAGCGAGTTAGAAGGTAGATTTCTAGGATGTTCTTCCGCTAGCTTCTTCATGTTGCCTCAGTCTCTAACTTCTTATGTCTCACTTTCAGGGCGAGTCAAACACTTAAAGGAAGAGTTGAAGAAACAGCAAAAGACTGTTGAGGATCACAAGCTCTGTACTGATACCATTTCCGACTTGGCTGCTAAGCTTACCCATCACAATGGTTGTGAAGAAAGGCTAGAGCAGGCTGTAGAAGCTCACCGCCAATGTCCCAATCAAATCGCTGAACTGACCCTTCAGCTCCAAGATCACAAAAAATGCCAAACCTCAATCACAGGTCTTGAGAGCAAGGTGAAGTACTTGGGCGAGATCCAAAGTGGACTTCAAGCGGATTTAAGCAAAGCTCAGAATGACCTCAAAGCTAAGGATGTTAAGCATAAGGAACAGTTACTCCTGCTGGACTTTATCGCCGTCCAAGAATTTGTTAACAAGAAATTTCCAGAGATGGGGCTTAAGGTTCCTGCGGAATATGCTTTGGCTCCTGAAACTTCTGCTGCGAAAGAGATCGTAGATTGTGATCAGGATGGCGAGGGATCCGGTTCTAGCGGCGAGGAGGAAGAGGAAGAAGCGGTTCATGAAGAAGAAGAAGCGGAAGAGGAAGAAGCAGAAGATGAAGAAAAGATAGAGGATGTGCAAAGACAAGACGGCGAGGATAAATCCGCCCCTTAGTGGCTGGCCACTTTACTCTTTCTCCTTTTGGTAGACTTCTTGTAATGAACAATCGTTTTATTTTGTGTTTTGCTATGGCGGGTACTTCGCCTCTTTTCATTTGTGTTGCTGCCTTGTAAGGATATTACCCTTAGCTTTGGTAATAGATGTTCTTTCTTTTAAATGTTGCCTTTACATTATCTTCTATTACGCTTACTTGGTAATAGATATTCTTGCCTCTGCAAGTGGCCTTTTAGCCTATTGCTGAGTGTTTTTCCTCAGCTATTATGCTCTTTGAGCTTTGATATGTCTTCAAAGACTTAACTTGACATTGAGTGACGGCCTGGTCTTGTACAGCCAACAATTTCAACAACTGACGAACAGTTTCACGGAGCGACAGGTTTAGACTCCAGCCGTAACCATTACTTGTGCCCGTCGGCGATCTAATATAAGTAGAATGGGTTGCCCTCATAGACTTTAATACACTATAGCTTCCGCCAGAGGTGATGCTATGGCGTAGACGGATTAGCATACCGCGAACATCGCCGGTATGATGCTACAGCGAAAGGGATTCTTATTTCCTTTCAAACACTTACAGATCAACAAGTAACACGAACTGGTCTTACACTAAATCCTGGGTCGGACTAACTCTTACAAGTAGGTGCGTGCACTCAATGCAAGCAAGCTTTCTTAAGAGATCTTGGCTCTCGATTAATTTTATTAATTTGGGTGTTACGCCTTTGAAAATGGCTCATGGCCTTGGTACCTGATCAGGGTTTTGTGTGGCTTTATTGCCTTGGGCATTTATGCCTCTGTGAGTGGCTTTTGTTGCCTATTGCTGAGTGTTTTGCCTCAGTTATTATGCTCTTTGAGCTTTTAGACTTTAGTCATCACTGTGGTTAGACTACCCAGTGAATAAAAGATATAAGTGACACAGAAGTTTGTTAACGGGGTTCGGCGCATGATAGCAAACCTACGTCCCCGGATCTTATTTACTGTCGTGTTACATCAGTTAATAAGATTTCTTGGGTATTATGCCCGCCCAAGACTTCGGATCTTACAGTATCCTCCTCAAGGATAGTACTTCTTAAGGAACCTGGCGTTCCATGGATGCTCCAGCTGTACGCCATGCTCATCAATTAGTATATACGCTCCTGGCCCAGCCACTCTTTTGACCACATATGGGCCATCCCATACAGGTTCCAGCTTCCTGCATCCTTCTCGTTGAGATGGGGGAACTTCTCGGAGCACCAGCTCGCCGGGTGAGTATTCTCTTGGAATTACTCGCTTGTTATATTCCCTGGCTAATCGCCGATGGTAATTCTCCATGTGAGTAAGGGCGATCAAACGCTGCTCTTCTAAGTCATCTAGCTTGGCTAGGATTAGATCTGTATTCAGATTCTTTTCCCATGCCTCGTGCTTTGTAGTGGGCAGAATTACTTCAGAAGGGAGTACTGCCTCGGCACCGAAAATAAGTAAGAAAGGAGATGCCCCAGTTGCTTCTCGAACCGTAGTTCTATACGACCACAAGACATTGTGCAAATGCTCACACCATGCCCTTTTGTGCTTTTCCAATCTTTTCTTCAGTCCCATTCCAATAGTCTTATTGGTGGCTTCTGCCTGGCCGTTACTCTGAGGGTATAAGGGAGTTGATTTTCCCAACTTGACGCTGTAATGAGCGAGTAACTTCCTTATGTTGTCGCCGACTAACTCTTTTCCATTGTCTGTACATATCTCCGCCGGTACACCAAATCTGCAGAATATGTTCTCCCAGATGAATGTGAATACTTCTTGTCCTGATTTCTTCCGGATAGCTTTAGCTTCACACCACTTGGTGAAATAGTCTGTCGCCACAATAATGTACTTCCGCTGTCCAGAGCCTGTAGTTAGTGGACCAATGATGTCAATACCCCACTTGGCAAATGGCCAAGGGCTAAGCACTGAGTTAAAAGATGTTGCCGGCGCTTTAATTCTTCTTCCATACAGCTGGCATGGCTTGCATCGCTGAACATATTCCTTTGCATCTCTATTCATCCAAGGCCAGTAATATCATTGCATTCTGACCTTCAAGGCTAGAGCTCTTTGACCACCATGATTTCCACAGTCTCCTTCATGAATCTCCTTTAATAATTTATTACCCTCTTCACTTGACACACATCGCAGTAGTGGTCCAGAGAATGACCGGCGATATAAGATTCCATCTCGGAGTTCATAGTTCGCCGAGCGACTAATGATCTGATGAGCCAAGATTTGATTTCCTGGTAAAGTTAAGCGGTCTAAATAGTACCGTATCGGCGATCTCCAATCTGTTTCTGCTGATTCTTCAACACTTGTTGTTAATACTTCCCATTGCCTTGGTGCTGTTACTGATGGCTGCATTACCCTTTCAATAGCTATTGAAGGAACATCTGGGTCCGTCATCATCGAGGAGATAAACGCCAATGCATCGGCGTGCCTGTTATCTTTTCTGCAGATGTGGCGAAACTTGATACCCGTAATCCTCTGGGCGTACTCCCTAGCAAGTTTCAGGTACTTCTGCATAGATGGGTCTGCTGTCTGGTATTGTCCAGATATTTGTCGAATCACCAGCTGAGAATCACTTGTCAATCTGACATTGCTAATTTTCATTTCTATGAGTATCCGCATTGCATGAATGACTGCTTCGTACTCTGCCTCATTATTAGTCGCCGGGAATTCTAACCTTAGCGAGTGCACTATCCTTGCTCCTTTCGGCGAGATAAGAACAATTCCAATTCCATTTCCTTCTTTATTTGACGAACCATCTACATAAACCTCCCATCCATCAGGCCTGCACTTCAATAAATCTGGAACTTCATGCTCTTGCTCATCCAAGGAGGATGGGATTTCTTCTATCTCTTCTTCTTCATCAATTGGGAAGTCAGCGAGAAAATCTGCTATAACTTGAGACCGCTGAGCTGTGCGTATTTCATATTGGACGCCGAACTGTTCAATCTGCTGATTCCACTTGGCGATGCGTCCCACTCGCTGAGAGCTGTGCAAGATAGACTCTATTGGAGTTTTTGTGAGGACCACAATGGGGTGAGCGTGAAAATAGGGGCGCAATCGCTGAGATGCGAAAACCAAGGCCAGGATCAACTGCTCTATTTTAGTGTAATTCTTCTCCGCTCCTTGCAACGTTCTACTGATATAGTATATGGGTGTCTCTCCACCTTTGGTTCTTACAAGCACTGCACTTATGGCAAAAGGTGTTGCGGCGAGATATACTCTGAGCTCCTCGCCATGCTCTGGCGGTTGAATTGCTGGGAGAGTGGCGAGATACTTTTTAATACCCTGAAATGCAGCTTCATGTGCCTCAGTCCAGTTGAACTTTTCTCCTTTCTTCAATGTCTGAAAAAATAGCTTACACTTGTCGGAAAATCTGGAGATGAATCTGTTGAGAGACGCCAAAGTCCCATTGAGTCGCATGACATCCTTTACAGTTACTGGCGAAGGCATCTCTATAATTGCCTTAACCTTGGCTTGATCAGCTTCTACTCCCTTCTTTGTGACGACATATCCCAAGAATTTTCCTGAAGTTACACCAAAAACACACTTCGCCGGGTTGATCTTTAGCTTAGTGATACGCATATGGTTAAATATTTCTTTGAGGTCTTCCACATGAGTTTGCTTCTTTTTGCTCTTGACAAGCATGTCATCAACATATACTTCCATCGTCTTCCCAATCCATTTCTCAAACATTTTCTGTGCCATCTCTTGATAAGTAGCGCCAGCATTCTTCAATCCAAACGGCATCCGAGTGTAACAGAATAACCCCTTAGTGGAGAAGAAAGCTGTATGCTTCTGATCTTCTTCCGCTAGAGGTATTTGGTTATATCCTGAGTAACCATCCATAAATGACAGCAACTCGTGACCTGATGTAGCGTCCACAGTCTGGTCTATACTCGGCAGTGGGAAACTATTCTTGGGACAAGCTCTGTTAAGGTCACTGAAATCAATGCAGATCCTTACTCCCTTGTTCTTCTTTGGTACCACGACCATGTTGGCTATCCACTGTGGATATTGCACTGGTCTTATTATACCAGACACCCTCATTTTGTCAATTTCTGCCTCCACAGCCTCTTTATAAGCTGGAGCCAATTTCCTTATTCTTTGCCTGAATGGTCTGACCTTTGGATCAATATCAAGCTTGTGACATGCTATCGCCGGATCAATCCCTGGCATCTCATTCATGCCCCAAGCAAAGACATCAACATATTCCCTGAGTAGTGCTATTAACTTCGCCGACTCGTCTTCAGTTAAAAGAGTACCAACTTTTACCATCCTCGGCTCCTGCTCATCGCCGATATTAACATCCTTAGTAGGTTCCACCGCCGTGAAATGTAGCTCTGGTTCTCCCATCGGCGATGGTTCCTTTAATTGCTATAAGGTTTTATCTCCTGACTTCGCCGAGTCTTCTACTGAGTTTACTGAATGCACATATGTGGTTGGGTTGGCGATGAAGTCTAGAATTTCTTGCTCCTTAACCGCTTCCTTGCCGAGCTTCTTTTTCTCCGCCAATTTCGCCTTTCGATTTTCTCGCATTTGCACATCCGCCGAATTGCACGCCTTGGCCACTGATAAATCTCCAACATACTCGGCGACTCCAAAGGGTGTAGGAAACCTTAGGCGCTGATGATAAGTAGAAGGGACTCCCTTTAAACTGTGGAGCCATGGTCTCCCCAAAATTGCTGCATACGGCGAATCAACGTCCACAATGCAAAGAGTAGTATTCAAGAAATACTCGTCGCAGATTTTCACTTTTAGTTCAATCTCGCCCTTAGGCTTAGACGCAATGCCATTGAACCCATAAATGTTATAGGAGGATACCGTCGGCGAGGGTATTTTCTTGTCTTTTGCTCTCATCGCCTCAAAGGCAGTATTAAAGAGGATGTCCACTGAACTGCCCGGGTCAATAAGCACCTTTGGCAACCTGAATCCCTCCATCTGAATGGTAAGAACCAAAGGATTGTTGTGATTCCTTCCTTCTGGAGGAATTTCTTCAGCAGAAAACCCAACACACGCCTTCATCCACTCTTGTAAAGGCTCTTGTTTAACAGCGACACTACATATCTCATTTCCCATTCGGTCTCGCTTATGCACACGAGACATAACGTTATCATGAAATTCATCTCTGGTAATCTTGGAATGCACAATGGAATAACAATCCAATTCCAATAAATCTCGCTCGACCTTAACCTCATATATCTTCGGAGCTTGAGCCGGAATGGCTTGAACCGGCTGGACCATAAGAGGTGGTGGCGGTGGCAATTCTAAAAAGTCCTGGAATTTTCCCAATCGGACAAATCGATGCACTTCTTGTTGTACGCCGGTGCAGTTCTCAGTTGTATGACCATGAAATTGATGGAATTGACAGAAAGAGTTGGTATTGGCCGGCGGGGTCCTTGGGTTTCCTCTATTATAAGGATAGCGAATCTCATCCCTACAGTTTGAACTTTCAATTTGGCCAAATGCATCTGTGTACGAAACACGCAGCTTAGGTAAAGTAGCGTCTTGGAAAGGTTGCTGATTGCCCCTGCCAAATTTTCTGTTATCTCCATTATATCTTCTGTCACCATTTCCGTTCCGCCGATTGTCTCTTCCTCCTCGTCCATAATTTCCTCCCCTGTTATCTTGTCTGTCACGCCCCTCATAATTTTCACGCCTCTGCGAGTTCCAATGCTGATCAGCGGTGACTTGTTGTGGCTGCTTTGCCGCTTCTGGTATCACTATCGCCGATGTAGGGTTCTGCACCAATTTCTGCTGTTCAGCCTTCAACCATTCTTTTCTAATTTCTTCTTGATCCTCCGGCGAAAGACTGTTAATCGAGTGAATCTGCTTCGCTCTCTCCTTCTTTTGGCGTAACTCCTCTTCTCGTATTTCCTCGTAGTTCAACCATTCATCCTGCATCGCCCTCAAGGTCTGCAAATCCTTCGGCATGTCCCAAAATAACTTTTGGTACAATTGGTCCGTTGTCTCCATACCACTAAGAAATGACCTTATCTTCTCTTTTTCTGATACCTCTGATCCTACTTCACTACTTGCCTTTCTCCATCTTTGAATGAAAATTTTGTAAGACTCCAAGTGCCTTCTTTTTATATTGAATAGCCTTTCTATGCCCGGCCGACTTCTGTTATTCTGAATAAAAGCACGTAAAAACTTGGATTCTAATTTTTCAAAATCCTTAATTCTTCCTTCTTCAAGCCCATCGAACCAAGCTAGAGCTTCCTCCTTGAGCGTAGCAGGGAAAGCCATACACATTATGGGGTCTGACCCTACCCAAGCTGCCATGTCTCGCTTGTAAGCTTTCAAGTGTTGCGAAGGATCCCCTGTTCCATCATAGGTGGAGGTGAATTTTGGTGTAGAATACTTAGGAGACACAAGCCCATAGGTGATACATTCGTGAAAAGGTGTTTTTTGTGCTTCCGACAATGCGACCCTGTACTTCGATTCTCTCGAGGATCCGCTCAGCTCTTTTACCTTGCGCTTTAATCGGCGAAAGTCTTTCCTCATCTCTTTATCCATTTTATGTAGTTTCGAACTGCTGCGCTCTTTGTCATTTTTTCCAGGTGTGTTCAATCTCATGCCTCTATCGTCATACTTCGCTGTTGAATCTGACATTTCTGTCGTACTAGTGCCACTTTTCTCAGCTCGGCGAGTTGTATGGGAATTTGAGTAGGAATGCGCATGAGACCCATGACGAGATGAATGTGCATGAGAGGTATGGCGAGTCGAGTGCGAGTGGGATGCATGACCTTTATTTTGTGCCGCCATCAGCTCTCTATGACTCTGAAGCACTGTCTCCATTTGCAATTGCATTTGTCTTTCGAATTGACTAGCCTGCCTGTTGTTGGCCTCAAGAATTTGCCTCAGCAAAGTTTCTGTGGTATTAGTGGATCCATTATTATCCGCTATTACCACTGGGCGAGTTACCGTTGCTCCCGGTACTATTGCTGCACCATTTCTGCTAGCCGCTTGTGGAATTTCTGCTGCTACGATTGGTTCTGCCACTATCGCTGGAACTTCTTCCGCCACATGCTGGGTCTCGCCGACATCTTGCATCAGCTGCTGCTGAGCATTGGCCGCCACTCTATTTCCTGCCACTGCGTTTTGAGTTGCTTCCCTTGCATTCGACGTCTCTCCTCTGGTGAATCTTCCGCCACCAATCTGCTCGCCGCAAGCGTTAGCTTCTACTGCACTACTGATCCTCGTTAACATTGGATTAGGCTCAGGTGACCTTTCTGCATTCTCAAATCGAGTGATATCCTCCATGTATACTTCTTCTTGGCGAGTCACTCGCTGTACTGGCGATTGGCGAGACGAACTTGCCAAATTAGGATCCGCTGGACCAGCTGGCTCCATTGCTCTGCTTCTAGTGTTGTGGGTGGGATGTCGAGGAGGCCTACCCGCCGGGGCTTTATCGCTTCTTCCTCTAGGACCCATTCGCCGAATGCCTATAAAAGAAGACAAACACACTTCCTGACAGTATTGCTCTGTTAGTACTGTGGGTAAATGCCAAATAAGTTAGTTGGGTTACTTTTCAGAATGTTGATGAATGAAAGACAAAAAGAACAACTTTAAGCCACGTGATGTGCAGATGATGACCTAATCATGACAAGGATTGCAAAAACATCATATGATACTATGATTTGTAAATCAAAAATGGTACGGCAGATGTTTTTTAAAGAATTTTTGAAATGGTTTTAGGAGACCATTTTTCTTCATAAATCTGTAGTTTCTATTGCTTGCCGGAAAATATGCTTTTTGACGGAAATATATATCTATATTTGCATTCTATGACAAGAATTCATACCCAAAAACGACATTTTTCTATCCTTTAAACTGATTTTCTCTACTGCTCATGTGAAAAATGTAAAATATGTGATCAAATTACCAAACCAAGCCAACTAACGCTTATCTATAACCATAATAACACTTAATACAACATGGTTTCCATAAATGGCAAAAAAT
>JAJJMA010018575.1:0-10033 GCA_023529015.1 Papaver nudicaule | reverse complement strand
CCCAAACGAAAAGTTGGTTGTATTTCGGTACCCCTGCTTTTTCAGTTAGTAGTAGGGATAAGAGATTTTTTTAACAAGGACTAACCTTCCAGCAGAGGTCACACATTTGGCCTGCCAAACTTTTGTTGTTCTCGTAAGTCGTTCCAAAATTGGAGTATATATATGCGTCTAGGATCGTTCATGCTTGAAGTATACACCAAGATAGAGTGGAGACACAAATGTTATTGGCATGCGAAAATTTGATGTAGTATTCGAACGGTGTTATGATCCATCTTCGGATGGTGGATAAGGATTGACTTGTCGGAGTTGATGAGCTGTCTAGCAGATATGAAATAAGAGTTCAAAATTTATTGTAGATGCTGACAATTGCGCACCGATGCTTTACAAGTGATGAGAAGATCGTACGCATACATTAGATGTAAAATCGGTGGTCTCGTCCCTAAAATACTTAGACCTTGGATATTTTTCAATTGTTCCTGGCGTGCTAAGTTTATTGAGAGGATCCAACCACAAATGATACATATCGGGAGAGCTGATCTCCCTATCGGATTCCTCAATTAGGGATGATGAAGCCACGCGGGGTGTCGTTAACATTTATGGATACACAATATAGGTAATGCTATAAAAGTTTCTGGAAAACCAAGTGTTGTAAAAGCTTTCCGAATAAAACCCCAGTCGAAGCTGCTTTCGAATATTAAGCTCAAGTGCAACCTTCGGATCTTTAGTGATAGCACAAGTTCGGATGTGGTGAATAATTCACCTGCAGTAACGATATTATCGTTGGGTAATAAAAAAACTTTGGTAGGGCTAATAATGAAAGGTAGAAGAGGCCAAGTCGATTAACCAGAACTTTGGCTATCACTTTTTGTGAAACATTGCATAAGCCAATGAGCCAAAATTGTGAAGGTGTGGCGGGATGATCTACTTTTGGGATTAATGTGATATTTGTATGATTTGAAAGAGGGTGTAGGATGTCATTACTAAAAAAAAATCTTTCACCATAGCTATTAAGTTGGGGTGGGTGGTATCCCAAATATTTTTGAAAAACTTACTTGTATAACCATCCGGTTCATGGGCCCGCTCAGATTCGACGGAGAAAAGTGATGATAATTTTCGCATCCGTGACTTCTTGAGTAAGGGCCATACTCTGCCAGTTCGTGAGTCTGGGATTCACTGCTGATAAGAGTCCTTCATCAATGTTGGTTGAAGTTCTTAGATCTAAGTACTCTAAAGGGGGTAGTTTCTTGCACCTTGATGAAGCTAAAAAAGAATTGTCTTGGAGTTGGAAAGGGATATGTGATGGAATTAAATTTTTAAAAAAGAACTGTTTTCTGGACATTTAGATGTGGAACTAAAATTAAGTTTTGGTTGTACTTTGGGTTATTGGTTTGGATCATCCACCAGAACCAGCTACAAGTTTGATTTCCAATACTCATATTTCTTTAGTTTGCGATCTTTTCTTACATAATACAAGGCTTTGAAATGTTGATCTTGTGAACAGTATTTTTAAGCAAGATTGTGCAAGGAAAATTTTGCAACTCACTGCACCTGATTGTGGTACTGACATACAGATTGGACTCCTGACAGAAAAAGGTTAATTATCTGTAAAGAGTGCTTACTATGTGTCAATTCAGTCAAGGTAATTTTGTGAGTAATAGTCAGTTCCCATGGATATTTGGAAGAAGTTATAGAAGACTAGTGTGCTACATATAGTTAAGTTTTTTGTTTGGAAATGTCTCAAGCAAATTTACAAGACAAAGCATCCACTATAGTATATGTAATGGTAATACTGAAACTGTTAATCAATTGTTCCTGGAATGTTCTTATCCTAGAATGTTCTTATGAGGTCTATATGTTTTAGTGTGAATGTCACTAATATGCACGTTTTGTCAGTTAAAAAATATTTGGTGAGATGGATTGTTAGTTATTCTCAATCTACTGGTTGTGCTGATTCCGTTGATGATGGGCATGATATTACCTTTTAAATATAATGCATCCTTACTTTGTTTTTTGTTTGGGAAGACAAATGCATTGAAGTTTCCAGAACTTAAGTTCTGACAAGAAAAATTTTATACACAAAATATGCCAGTTGCATCAACAATGTATTGTAGTTTGTAATGGTAGTGTAATAACCAAGTGTTGAATATGGTCATGGAAAGATAAACATGGATGCTTCTTATGTAGAACAAACTCGCCAAGCTTCAGTTGGTTTAATAATGCGTGATTTTGCAGTAAAATGTCAAAGAGCTAGGGGATGATACATACATGGAGGGTTGAATCTGGATTGTTTTGCAGAACAGATTGAACGCTTCCCCACGAAGGATCAACAAGTTCGCAACAACAAGATGATTTAGAAGGGTTATATTTGAATCTTACAATAAGTTGATGATTAAATTAGTGAATTAGAAGGAGCCTAGTGTTCATTGTCTTAATCAAAATTTTATTTTAGACATTAAAAATAAGTTTATAACTGAATCTTCTTGGTTTTAAATTAGTTACTAGAATTAGAAATAGTGTTGCTCATTCCATAACAAAAAAATACTAGGGAGGAGCAATCAACATTTGAATATATGATAATCTGTCACCTGATATAGTTGGGTACGTGAGGATTATCAATCACGATGTAAACACTTCTTCTAATTTTTTTTTTCCTTTCTAAATTCAAAACTTATAATATAAATAGACCAAAATAATTTATCAATCAACAATCCTTATATAACTAGTCCTTTATACTAAAGTATGCACCTAAAGACGATTGAATTTTCCTTCGTACTTAAACCAAAGTGATGGTATGACACTATTATAATGTGGTTTAGCACCATTCTAGTTATTTAATACTAGGGGTGTCAACGGGTACCCGTTTACCCGGAACCGAACCGGAACCGGGTGATTCGGTTCCGGTTCCGGGTCCATACATTAGATCCGTTAGCCGAAAAATACCCGTCGGGTATTACCCGATTAGGAACCGATTATAACGGTTCCTAATCGGGTAATACCCGTCGGTTCCGGTTCCGGTTCCAGTGTATATTGGTTAATTTCAGGGGTATATTGGTTAATTTCAGGGGTATATTGGTTAATTTCACTATTTCAGGGGTATATTGGTTAATTTCAGGGGTATATTGGTTAATTTCAGGGGTATATTGGTTAATTTCACTATTTCAGGGGTATATTGGTTGATTTTTCTAGGGGTATATTGGTTAATTTCAGATGAGCTCAAGAACCGATTGGGAACCGGAACCGAACCGGAACCGGGTAATTAATCGGTTCCGGTTCTGGATCCTAATATATGGAACCGAAACCCGGAACCGTTAGGAACCGGAACCGACTAAAATAATCGGTTCCGGTTCCGGTTCCAGTGGTAACCGATCCGGAACCGACCCGTTGACACCCCTATTTAATACTGATTCAATAATTTCTTCGTTTGTAGGTGATTTTATAGTTGCATCATTCTTGTTAAAATAGTTCAAAAGATATAATGCGTCAATCACATTCCATAAAAAATACTCGCTAAATAAGTAAATATTCATTTATGGATAAACCTTTTTAATATTTTTCTTAGCTTTCAAATTAAATAGAAAAGTTTACGATTTAAAAACTAAAATAGGTTTTTCTAATATTTCTTCTTATTTCTATTAAATGATCTAAGAACACACAGACTAGTTCAATGAGTCAACTTTGCTACAACAGTTGGTACTGGTCGAGTCAACTTAGCTAAAATTGGGAATTTAATAGTGAAAACTACTATCTACCCCAAATAATATGGGTAGAAACTATATAAACCCACAATATGGATCTTATACTACCAACCCCAAAATTTTAAAAAATTGTTATTAGAAAGCCCAAAAAGGGCTTGATGTTGAATTTTTCCCCGATGCTGACGTCATCAAAATTTTGTTAATACCAAAAATAACCTTTTGTATATATAGGAGGATCCGTAGCTAATAGCTTCACTCCAAAATCAGAGAGAAACCAGAGAGAAACTAGAGCAGAGCTCCAGATCTGTTTATTTTCTAGGTTTTGATTTCTTCTTCTTCCTCTCAATTTCACATCTCAAACGATCTTAATAAGTTTTATTTTGTGATTTCATCGATTTATAAACCTGTTTGTGAAGATTTCGTCGAGCTTAATCAATACAAATTCATCTCAGATCTAAACCTTTTTTGTTCGATTTGTAAACTTGTTTGTGAAGATTTCGTCGAGCCAAATCAATATGAATTCATCTCAGAGATCTGACTTCGCGACGAATAACGAAGTTTGATTGGATCTCATCGTTATTTATACTTTTGATATAAATTTTGATTAGATCTCTTTTGATAATTTGTAGGTCTGAAAATGGTGGTCAAAGATTTCACTGATAAGACATCAATATTTAATAAGATCTGGTTTAATTTAGTTGAACGCGTTGATTTATCAATTTCGAATTGTAGTTTCTGAAAAATTAATTTTAAGGTTATGAAAACCTAAAAATTTGATTATATAATCTGTTTCATGATCAATATTTAGATCTACTTTCATCTCATCTTTATCCCGATCTTGAGTTGAAAATTTTGAAAAAAAAAAATTGACAGCAATTTTGCAAAAATTTTAAGGTCCTTCATTGAGAAGCAAATCAATTAATCTTTCATCTTTTATCCTGATTGAAATTTTTGTTTCCAGTCATGTATAAAAATGTACTACCCATCTAATATTTTTGAAAACGAATTAATTGAGATTTTTGATCTGTAGGTTCTGTCTTTGACATTTGATAAGAGGAAGGAGATTGCAAAGATGTTCTAAAAGATCAAGAGCGGAAAGTATGAGGTTGTTACTATGGAGCACACATTCTATCTTCACAAACACCGTTATGGATGGTAAGTAGTACTCGACATGAAACAAACACCTGGAAATCAATGATACTGGCTTCTGTCTTCATTACGATTATCCGTGTTTGATGCAAAAATGTTACTTCTTATATCATCATTGTATGCATGATCTCAAGGTACTATTAGTTTATATCTACATTTTGAAATTACTACCAAAATGCTTGTTAATGTCACTTCACTTTGCATCATGTGATTCACAGTTTCACTGTGCAAATGAATGAATCACCAATATTTTCTAGCAAAACAAATAAACTACTTACAAGGTGTGTTGATAAATAAGATGATACATAGAGTTTCTCTCAAAATTATGTCGGCATTTCTTCTTTCCCAAAATTTTATGGACAACACCGAGCATAGCAAACCACTGATACAAAGTTAGACAACTTCGATACGTTAATTGCTAGAGTCTCTGTAACGGGATTTAAGTGACTTTATAATATTTATTGCTAGAATATGTTTTTCTGTTTTGGTTTCAGAGTTTTATGATTTTTGTCGGTGCTGAGTATGTGCAAGTCCGGTTGGTGTTACTTCAAGTAGGCTTGATAAGATCTTACTTGTTCGATTGCATATTTGTATGTTCGATTTTAGTATGCTCCAACATGTATGAATTGTGAATGGTGATTACTACACAATAAATATGTATGTATAGTTTCAAAGTACACAACCCATATGCATGTGTACCTGCTGAGTACACGTCCCATATGCATGGTGTTAGTTGATCATGAAATAGAGAGTGCTTAACATGAATTTGTTGTTTGATCTTCTTCCAAATAGTATTATTATAGTTGCCGAGTTTCTTAGAATGAAATTTATTATAAGAAGTTGCTATGAGTGCATGGATTTTTATTAACACAATTATTTGATCTAACAGGAGAAAACAACTTAAATAGTTGGTAACTATCTGAATCTTAAAGTGGTGGTAGTGGACGTGTACCTAATCAGCACACAAGCATATGCATGTGTACCAAATGACTACACAAGCCATATGCATGTGCACCCAATGACTACACAAGCCATATGCATGTGTAATTGCTTGGTACACACGTTATATGGATGTGTAAATGATGAGTACACAAGCTATGTGGAGTTTCTGGCCTCAAATGTAAATGGGTGATCATATTCGTATTATGTCGATTTTGTTGGTTCTAAATTTATCGTTTCTAAAGCCCTTCCGGTTTGTATATGCTTTGATGTCGCCTTATCAGGACCATTATGTGGATTTGAGACCTATTGATCACAGGATATATGGATCAGTAGAAGTATACGTCGAAGAAGATAACCTCGAATCTTTGATGCATTATGTGTCATGTGGAACTTTCTATGAGAAATCATTACAGTGGTTAAAGCCTACTTGAAAGATAATTATTCATTGAAATTAAGCGTCCTGCCTAGTTCAAAAGTTGTAGGTTCTTTTATACATCATATGCACAACTATAAAGGTTGATATGTGAAATTCCTTACATTTGTTGTTGGAACAAAACACTATAGACACTACTAGAACCAGAGCATACAGAAGTCTAAGGCATGTGAAGTGGTTTTTTAATGGGTCATTTTTATGAGTGAAAAAGTCCACTGCTTTTTTTATGTTTTGAACATGAGTGAAGAAGTCATTGTTTCTTACCTATTACTTTTCCATTATAGTTGTGTAATCGCTGAGTACACAAGCATTAATATGCATGTGTACTATATAAGTACACAAACTAGATGCATGTGTACCAGATGAGTACACAAGTTAGATGCATATGTATCATATTACACAAGCTAAATGATGTGGTCAACTCTGCAGAATCAATGAACTGTTCTAGAAACTTATGTGAGAACCATCTATTACCTTGTCTATGAAGAGTATATGATGTGGAGGAGGAGTATGTCAAGATTTGGGGGTTCCAGGTATTTTTTATAAATTCTGATATTATTATGCGTCACTCGGGTTGTCGAGTCTGATTGCTTTGCTTCCGGTTCCTCCAACCTTTGATTATGTGTTTATTATGCTGTACTGCTAGCCATGTGAGCACACCGAGGGTCAGATTCCAACTTAGGCATATGATTTAGGTTGGTTTGTTTCTATCTATGATTTTGCAGGTTGGTTTGTTTGTATCTATGATTTTGCAGGTTGGTTTGTTTTTGGATTTAGTTGTGCAGAGTATATTTATGTATCCTCTATGTTGGATGTGTAATTGTTGAGTGCACATGATATATGGATGTGTAACTTCTAGTTACACAAGTCATATGGATGTGTATCTGCTAGGTACACAAGCATATGGATGTGTATTTTGAATTTTGTTGGTTTACAAATGGTGTGTTTGTCAATAATATATCTAATTTTCTGTATGATTTCAGTTGATGCTTAGATCGGTTTATTGGGAGTTTTTGTTTGATGTTGTCTTGATATACAAATGGTATTTTATTTAATTTTTTCTTGATTGCAGTGGTATAGAAGGTTTCATGTCAAAGGAAGCCTGTATAAAGATCAAAATCAGCTTTTTTCGTTGTGGCTTGGACGGTTTTGCAATGATAGGATTTGCAGTTCTCTCGCAGTTACATATCAACATGCAAGGGACTTGTAAGGAACTCTGTTAGCTATTTTTTTAAGTTATTAATATGCAAATCTTAGCCCTCTGTAAGGTACTGGATGGGGTTGGATTTGGTCTTGAAGTTGTTTTTGGAGAGGTATCGTGATAAGATAAATACTGTAATTGATTGAATAGATCAAATACTGTGTAATTAAGAAATTATTGTAAATGATTAATTAATGCTCTTATTTATCAATGAGAAACTATTGTGTATTTGTATGTTTTTTAATCTAGATACATAAGGCATATAGATGTGTAAAAGTTGATTACACATGTCATATTGATATGTAACTGATAGGTACAGAAGACATATGTATGTGTAGCAACTAACTACACAAGCCATATGCTAACTACACAAGTCGTATATGTATGTGTAGCAGCTAACTACACAAGCCATATGCTAACTACACAAGTCGTATATGTGTAGCAACCGACTACACAAGCAGTATACATATGTGTAGCAACCGACTACACAAGCAGTATACATATGTAACGACTCATTACACAAATCGTACGAATGTGTAGTAACCAATTACACAAGCAGTATGCATATGTAGTTGCTCGTTACACAAGCCAAACGCATGTGTATCAGCTGATTACAGAAGATAAGATGAATAAACCTCACACTAACAACCAACAAAATTATAATTTTAATATTAGACAAGAAGCTACATAATACTAAAAGTATTTTATACAAAGTAGATATTGTTTTCATTTGGTGCCAACAAAATTATGAAAAGTGGAATTACAAAATGTTATTCTCTCTTCTCATTTTGCACATCTCATTCACTCCTCTTTACCATCTTTACAGTTGCTTACGACCTGATACTCTTCATATACACGGAAGCTCACTCATACTATAGAAAGTTTTGGTTATTTTCATTTCTAAGATTGCTGGAAAAAGACATTCAATGAGGCTGAGATCGATCGACTATCGTCGGTCCCTTTTTTCCGTGGCACATCCCCAATCAGAACTTTTACATCCCTAATTCATATAAAATCAAATAGAATCAGTAATGGTGAAGATAGGCGAGGAATCGAGATCTCAATTTAACAAAAGAAAATACTTCAACTCTTACAACCATTCTCCATGTGTGGCTGACAGTTACACATGCTAAATTTCATGTGTACTAATTCAGTACACAAACTAAATTGCATATGTAGCTGACAGTTACACATGCTAGAATTGCATGTGTACTAGTTCATTACATAAGCTAAATTGCACATGTAGCTGACAGTTACACATGCTAGAATTGCATGTGTACTAGTTCATTACAGAAGCTAAATTGCATATGTAGCTGACACTTACACATGCTAAATCACATGTGTACTAGTTCATTACACAAGCTATATATGTGATAAAACATGTCCATTTTACTGTATAAATTGGCTACATCTGATGTATGAAGAACAACCAATGCAATATAAATATAAACAGATACAAACAAGATTAACTAGAAAGTGGTCACTATGTAAGTAGGGTGCCACAAAATCATACGTAAATTCAGTAATGGCAGCGAAACCATCCACAAGTAGGGTACTTAGCTAGCATCCAACAACACTAACACCAAAAGCATGGACAATGTGAGAGATTACACTTGCAACTAGATGGAAAATCAATTTCTTGATGATCATTGAGCTGATAACATATATTCAATAAAAAAAACATGATTGAACAACACAAAGATCACCAAAATTATTCAATCTGACCTAAATTAGAACTGTGTACATACAAATTGTACATATTGCAAACTGTATCTTTAGGATTTGAGCTTTAATGAATCTATCATGCAAATCGTACACATCCCTGAATTCTGAACTCGAATTTACCTGAAATTGATACTAACAATTACATTTTTTCACTCATGTCTCTACAGATCTCATTAAAATCAATACGTATATCAAAGAGCAAAAATCAAGTAAACTAAATTTTGACTAGCATGCAAATTTCAAAACCGCAAGAAAAATTCCATTTACTTAAAACAACAACCAGTTACCTGCTACAATCGCGTCTTCTAGATGCATCTTCTGGTGGCTTCATTTTTTAATTTTAGGGTTTCAGATCTTTCAACTTTCGCTTGATTCATTTTTTTTTAACTCTTAACTTCAATTTAACTAATTTTCTTCAGATTTTCTACTCAAATCTTGTTTATCTTCAATTTTGTATTGATTTCTCTCAATCGATTTCTTCTCTTTGGATATCATATCTACCTCTTTTTTCATTTCCAGTATGATTAAATCGTAATGGATAGGGCTTAGATTTCGCTTCTGGTTTTCGATTGGTTTTTTTTTTCGATTGGTTTTTCATGAAATTTGATTTCGAGTTTCAATTTCTAGATCTGGATTCTCAAGTAGGATTTTCTCTCTCACAAGCTGAAATACGATTTGTTTTTCTGAAGAGAAGGGTAGGTTTTGACACATATATAGTAAGGTCAATCAAGTCATTTTAACTATAAACTTAATCCAGGGCCTGGTAATAAGATTTTCTTAACTAGGGGCCTGAGATTATGGGTCACCCATGGGTAGGGTCTTAGAATAATTTTCCCAATTTAATATGGGTCGAACAAACCTAACCCATTACCACTGTCGTTTCTTGAC
>JAJJMA010018574.1:0-10779 GCA_023529015.1 Papaver nudicaule | reverse complement strand
ATAATGGGCCTAGATCACCTATGAAGAACAAGAGATCGTTCATACATAGCATTGTCCAAGCAAAGCCACTTAAGATTTTAACAAGGCTATGACCGGCCATCATATTAGCAAATAATCGGATTCCCAAGCTTAATGCTCGAAAACAATAAGAGATTAGCTCAAGGAGCACTAAGAAGGGGGCTAATGCGAGAGGGACTCCTGCAGGTAGCAAGAAGCTTAAGAAATGAAGCCCGTTCCTCTGAAATCCCACGATTGTGATCCCGATGAAGATCGAAAACGAGAGACCCAAAGTGACGAGGAAATGACTTGTCACTGTGAAGCTATAAGGTATCATACCCTGTAGATTACGAAATAACGAAAAAGTAAAAGTGACCAAGATGCGAGGGAAAAACTTTTGTTTCACATTGCCAGACAGACCTCCAATTTGCTCGTTTACCAGGTTCAGTACGAAGTCATAGATTTGCTCGACCAAGGATTGCCAGGCATTTGGCACTAAGTTGCCTCCTCCGTTTTTGGTTACAAAATGAACTAGAAGTAGGACCAAACTGAGAGTGAGCAACATAGACAAAGATGAATTTGTGAATGAGAAGAACAAGTTCCCTATCTTCATGGAATGAGCGGAATAATGGCAAATTGCTCAAGTGGGCTGTGTATCATTCAGACTTTGCATTTTCTCTTCCGCTTTGAAGAAAGACTTGTGGGAAATGACCGGTTGGATTTTCCAACCAAGAAAGAATGGGAAAAGGATGAAGAAGAAGGAAGAAACGTTAGTGACTCCCTAAAAGAGCTATCTTTCCTAGTTCTATCTGGAAACATAGTTGATCAAATCCAAGAACTGAAAAAGTTCTTGGCATAACCAACTATTGGATTCATGTAACATCACATCATAATAAGAATCCGTGAGAAAGCTTTGCATTTGAATTGCCTCGTCCCCAATGACTGCCCGAACAAGGTCCGGCATGCTCCAGTCTGGAGGTAATTGCCTATCGGCTCTTACCACCCACTCCGCATATGAATCACAGAGTTGATCAAATATCTGCTCACAATCAGGTGGAGCGCTTTGCGCGTCCGACTTAGTTGAAGAGGTACTTGAAGATAAACACATATGAGAATCCTCGCTTATAAAATCCAAATCAGTAGGCGTTGGATTCCCATAGATTATGAGTTGATTGTTCATGGAAGACCACTTTTTTACCGCTCTGCTGCCCCCCCAAAAAAGAAAGACTTGTCGGAAATCGCCAGTTGGGTTTGTCCAACCAAGAAAGACATGGGAAAGATTCTTGCTTTGGAAAAGCAAGTCATTAGCGACCTTACCTACTATTGGATTTGAACCAATGACTCTTGCCGTATGAAAGCAATACTCTAACCGCTGAGTCAAGTAGGTCCTTACTCTAACAAGTAAGCGAGTCAAACCTGACCGGAGGTAGATCTTTGGATCATCCGGCCACTTTCAGTTAGTTAGAGTCACTATATAAACAAATAGAACATCTATCTAAATCATATATGCATTCCTCCCTATGCCTATGCAGTAGTCAGTATTGGCCAAGCGTGCCCAACCTGGATAAGGAGAGGAGGAGGCTCTTTCGACGGATCCGGTGCGTCATTCTTGACTTACATGAATATGCCGATAGAACCGAAGATCTAAGGGGGGCAGGCACCAGTCGAAGAGGCTAAAGAATCTCGCTTTCCTAGCATTCTCATGAAAACTCTTTTAAGCTGTTTATGAAGTCGGGAGTTGACCATACGGCAGAGCCTGGCTAAACTAATAATGGGCATATCGCCCGTGCCGAGGCACTCTAATCTAAGTTGTTTGATCAGTCAAGTAATCAGTAATGTTAGACAGAGGCACGCACCCGTGTTACATAGCCATCACCCATTTCAAGGTCTGATGTTCACTAGCCTCACAAGAAATTTAGACTCCCCCCCGTACGCTTAACGGGTGTCCCCTTACCATAGGTCTGCCGAAAACCCAGCAAAAAACTACCCCGTGCTTGCAGGCCACTTCCTACCTTTTGATTCGCGTGGCTCAGTATGCGGAAGTACTCTCTGAACCGCACACGTTCACTTGCACCACTGAATCCCCTTTTTGGGGGTTATAATCGTTCGGACTTGCTATTGTCGCGGCATCTGTAGTAGGACAGAGGAATGATAACAATGCCCGCAGACGGAGAAAAAGGAAACCCCAGTCAGAACCACACGTGTGCGGTTTCCCTTGGATCGTTCGTTAGATGGCTCGTCCGTTAGAACTTTTTCGGATTTGCGTAGCAGACCAATAAGTGGTAAGCATGAGCGAACCCCATGAATAAATGGAGAAAAGGAGACTTCTGTACCCATTACTTATGTACGACTCAACTTCACTTTTCAGGTTGGATCTTTAAGGGTCGCCTGTGACTAGGTTTCTCGGTTGCGAAAGATCTGATCCCGTTCCCGCAAGCGCAGCAGGTATGCGGCTATGGCTAGGCGATATGAACTTCCCATTCTGTGGCGTGGTGGGCCCAAGATTACGATAGAGAACTGGACGTAAACTAGGTCTTTCTCCGAGAGGGAATCTCGTTGTAGGAGGAGTTGCACCAGTCTTCAAGTAGAAAACATATACTTGTTCAATCTTATTCTCGACAAAAGGCAGAGGGGCAATGTAATTGCTTAGTGAAGTGGAGCTCGAGAGAGAGGTCGGCACAGGGGAGGGGATAGGTGAGGCTTTGGAAGAGAAGCGAAAGGCTCGGATGATAGATAGGATTCACCCTTGACCAAGCGAAAGGCCCCCTTCTCTTAGTTCTTCTTCCTATCCGCAAGGAGGGAGACCAATCACTTTCAGATGCTACACTCGCATCGATAGCTTTTGAAGATCGTTGTTTGCTGGGGTCGATTACGGGATGCTTGATGGCGTCGAATCAATTCACCTACTTATTACTAGTATCTCAGCTGTACTCCTATGGGCTCTGCCTCTAGGGCTTGATTCACCATTACGTGAGGGGACCAGAGTGAAATAGGAGTTGAATATATTAGAGTTGAAGCTTATCGGTGTACTCGTCCGATGCTTCAAACTAATAAAAAGCATGTAGTCCTCCTCTCTGTAGTCGAACTCTTATGATCCTGCGATAATAGCTTTGCGGAACCACGATGCATACCAATGTAAAACAAAGGATCAATACCTAGGGCATTACTGCATGTGAAAAGCCTCTTGCCGCGTCGTCCCTTTCGTGCCATATGTGCATAGACCTCCCTTTCTCCTGGATCCACTCCTTAGCAGCTCATCCGCAGACCTTGACTTCTGACTGACGCCTCTCCTTTTTCTTTTCCCTTGGCATTGGGGCCTCTCAAAGCGGGATTTTATTAACAAATGGAGGCATCGCGTACTATAACCTTGGGCTGGTCGTCTTAGGCAAAGGACGAAGGATCCTGCAGTACTTCTTGAATCGGGGCGATCATCTTCCATTTCTCGCCTAAAGGCTGGTCCCCGACCTATGAATCTGTCTCGGGCGTGGTGATCGTTACCGGTTCAGGAGGCTGGTTCACGGTGGCAGTAGTGAGTGGTCACAGGTCGTGCCAGCAGGGAAGCAAAGCTTTCGTAACTTTCCACATAATTCATCTGAGGGCCTCTCCGGATCAACGGACGGAGAAGAATCGAGATTGAATAGGAGCATACCCTCCCCTTTAGCAGGGGATTTAAAGCTGGTTACAAACGAAAGGAACAAACTACCCCGTAAATGAGGGCGCCCCCGTACTATGACCCATTAATCTACTTGCCCCAACCTTTCTAGGGCTTTTTAACCGATTGCGGTAAAAGGGATTCCTACTTTGCCTAGTCAAATAAAGGGGTCTAGCATCCCCCACTATCCTATCGAGAGCGTTTAATCCACCTTAACGGACGGAAAAGTCCTATCTGAGAAGTTTACAAACGAATATGAAACTACCTTTTCATTATGATCAAGTCAAGGACTCAAAACCTGGCTATTTCACCATATGCTGTCTTCACAAAGGAAAGTCCCAACTCACTTGATGCAATATCGAGAAGGGACTGGGGACTGTATTCCACCTAGTGATCCTGTTTGACCAACCGGGAGTCAAAACCCACAAAAGGAAATCTAACTTTTGCTACTTAAAACCAGGGAGACCAGTACTATCCTAAGGGGGGACGGAACTAGACCAGCATCCATAGAAGTGCTGGACGAGAGACTGGACTAATAAGTCTGCATCGCACACAGCCCTTTCTGCCTCATTGTGAAAGATTGGCTACCCAACTCCGTAACATGATGTCAGGCATAGCATATAAAAAGGAAAGAAGTTCATACGATGACTATGAATCTCTATCCTGGTGTATGCGAGAAAGAGAGTCTGTTTTTCAAATTCAAAGTCCTTTTTCGAAAGGACCAAGAAAGGGGATGCGCGTGCTAACGCGCAACGGCTTTATAGGTCAGTCATTACTTCACGAAACTTAAATTTATTCTTCTTCAGTTTATCGATCATCTCCTTCCTGGGTCCTTCTCCTCTTTAGCCTTCGCCATCAACTTCTCCATATTCAACAATCTTACACTCAGAAACATGGTGACCTACTGCAACAAAGCCCTTTTTTCATGGCTACCGCATCGGGGCAGGTCTCGACCAAGCAGCCTTATCCTTATTGCTCATACTAGGATTCACATAAAAAACGGTACCCACAAAGCCATCGTTCGTTACTGATAAGGTCAATCCTATCTGTCGGAACTTCTTATTATTTCCCATCCTCGTTCCCTTTCATTCGTTCCTTATAGCTTACTTTTGTTTAGTAACCTGCTTTCACGCTCTTCAGGTAGTGTGAACCGAACTCTCTATCCTCCGCTCCTTTCATTTAGCGATCCAGCCGAGAAGGGGACTGGAGCCCGGTACCCATATTGGGCATCAATCGAATGAATTGTTAAAAGATCGGATGCTCCTGACCTTTAGCCCCTTATCTCGCCCCTTTTCTTCCTCTCCAATTACTTTCCTCCCTATTTTTATATATTTATTGGAAGCAAAGGCCCGCTCGCCCTGTGCTTACGAACTTCGGTTCACTCCATCCTTGGCGACTAGGAAGGTAATAGGAAAGAAAAGCAGCTCGCCCCGCTAGGCACGTGCTCCCGCACTGAGCGATCGATTAGCAAGCATCTCCTCCTTTCCCTTACCTCATCTAGGGCTTGAGCTCGAGTTGCCTTTCCTTATCTCTCTCTTTCTTCCTCTTCTTCGCATCTAGTAGGTGCATAGGAAAGAAGGGCTTTCATTCTTTATCTAGGGCTTTCTCGTGCTTCTTCGTTCGTCTTAGTTCTTATTCCTTTGCTTAATTACTTGTCTTGACCTCTCACTTCAAGCTTGCTTTCTTGCTCTTTGCCTTGCTTCTCTCTCTTCTTATTCCTTTCATTCTTTCTATTTCTAGTAGAGGAGAGGAAGCCCAGGAGGGACGCAAGGCAAGATATAAAAGATTAAGGTTAAGGATAGGCTAGTCAACCTAGCTATGAAAGCTCCCTAGCCTACGAACTCTTCCTCCCTACCTAGACTCAAGTCACTCAATTCTTTCTCCCATGCTTCCCTTATCCTATCCCGGAAAGAAAGCCTATGAATAAGGGCGTGCTCATTCTCTATTCCTATTCTGTCTTTGTATAACTAAAATCCTTTTTATCTGGCAATTAACTTGGAACCACGTGCATCTAAATCACCTTTTACTAAGATCAATGTAGTTGTATGTAAACCTAGAGCAATCGCATGATGAACCAAGAAGTCGCCAGGTCCTATTGTTAAGAATAGTGAATTACTATTATCATTAATAACATTTAACCAACCGGGCAACCATATGCTTTGACCTGCATTGAATGCTGGGCCATTCGTTGAAGATAAAAGTACATCGAAGCCATATGAAGTCTTATCATGAGCAGACTGTATCCATTGGGTGGGTTCGATCAAGATTTGTTTCTCCGGAGTACCAAAAGCAAGCATGACATCGTTATGAAATAAAGTCCCAAAGTATGGAACCCCAGAAAAAGGCTGACCCAACTTAAATGGGATTTGATAGCTTCTTTATGGTCTAACATTCTTGCCAATACAATTATCTTCATTCTGCTCCGGATTGTAATCTCTAATGAAAAATATAGCTCCATGAGCAAAGGCTCCTTTCATTATAAACCCTGCGATGTATTGGTGATGAGTATATAACGCAGCTTGAGTAGTAAAGTCTTGTGCTATGAATGCATAAGCGGGTAAAGAATACATGTGTTGAGCTACCAAAGAAGTAATAACCCCTAAAGAGGCTAGAGCAAGCCCTAATTGAAAATGAATCGAGTTATTGATTGTGTCATAAAGACCCTTATGTCCACGTCCTAATCGACCCCGCGGGTAATGTAATGCAAGGGACAAGAAGTAGGCTGTCGTTTGACGTTAATCCGATTCTCGATTGGTTCAGCAACATATGAACTGGCCTTCCAAATGAAGAGAAAGATTTCAAAAAGGAAAAGAATGAATATTTGGTTACTCGAATGTGTAACGCTACTTCACGATGCTTCTGCGTGCGAACAAGGGCAGGAAAAGAATTTCTCAGCCGATAGGTACATACCTGTTGTATTGATTCAAGGGATTATAACTCTTTTTCTTAGGAATAGCTAACAAGGTCAACGAAGACCAAGAGCAGAGCGTCTCTATAGGTATGGGAGGCCTCTAAGCGCAGTATGCTTCCCGAGTTGCTTATGTTGAATCTGGTCGATGGTAGGCAGGAGTAGGTGCTGTCCTCTAAGCCCGAGGTACTTTTCCCTGCTTTATTGGATCGATCCTCCGTCTGCTGTTTAGGCATCTTCTTTGTATTCCTGCCTTTGCTAGGATTAGCTAATTACCAACTTCGTTATTTGTTCAGAGGTGAAGATGTTGCTCATTCTAAAAAAGATCTAGTACTAGTATGAGTCAGGCGCTTCCAAGCACTATATTGTTCTTCTCCCCCAACCTTGGAGCTTGAGACTGTGAAATATCAAACCCTTTCTTTGAACCTTGTCTCAATGATCGAACTTAAAGATATGAACTGAGTGCCATTTGATGAGTCACTGAGAACAAAGGAGAGGGATATGGAAAGAATGAAGTAATGAAAGAAGAAGTCATTGCTAGTAGTAAGGACTTGTTACGATCCATTGGTTCATATAGAATCCATGTCCTAGGTGTATCAAAAAACATTCTTTTAACTAAGCGTATATAATAAAAACAACCTATAACGCTAGTCACTATTCCCACTGAGGCTAGGAAGTAAGCCCCACAACCCAAAGCGGCGAAGAACAAATAGAATTTGCTACAAAAGCCGGCTAAAGGGGGTATTCCTGCGTATGAGAACATAGTAATGGAAAAGGTAATAGCCAAAATAGGATTCGTTTTGGCTAGAGCGCCCAAATCCGCTATATATTTGACACGGGTTTGCCGTAATGCTGGAACTATGGCGAATGCATTTATGGTCATTGATGCATAAATAAAGAGACCAATTAGTAGTGATTGAATTCCTTCTATGGTTCCACATGAGAAACCAGTACAAATATAACCTACATGTCCAATCGAACTATGAGCTAGAAGTCTTTTGACTTTCGTTTGGGCCATGGCGGCCAGTGCTCCTAAGATCATAGAAGCAATGCTGCAGAAAAAGAAGATTTGTTGCAATGTAGCTCCATAGGAACCATAAATAGAAAGACGTGACATATTTGCAGAAATAGAGATTTTAGGCGCAATAGAAAGGAATGCTGTCACCGGGGTGGGTGAACCCTCATAGATATCGGGTGCCCACATATGAAAAGGAACTGCAGTGATCTTGAATAGGAAACCTACAACGATAAAGAGAATACCCATAAAAAGACCACTAGATGGAGCACCAGTCATTTCGTATCCGGTAAAAATCTTGGCTAATTGATCGAAGTGGGTAGCTCCAGTCGACCCATAGATCATGGAACAAATAGGGTGGGTAGGCCCTTCCTTGTAGGACAAGAAAGTCCCGTCAGGGCCTCACATTACGGACATATGAGTCTCTAAAGAGCCTTTAGGTCCAAAGACGCGAACCCCCCTCGTTACCGTACGTGCGACTCTCACCGCATACGGCTCGCACAAAGACTCCTAAATCCATCCCGAGCCTTTTCTTCCACCTCTCCCCGATCAAACTTCCCGTGGGACCTTCTCCTTTCAGTCGAGTCTCGTCAAGAGCCTTCCTTGTACGACAAGAAAGTAGCTTCGCCCCTCTCCTTTGCAGTCGAGTGGATGAATCCCCTCGCCTGAAATTCGTACTTACATATGATAAAAGATGATGGAAATTGAGGATGAGTAATTGAAGGATCTCGCTTTCAGTCTCATCAATATCATTTCTTGACAAAGAGAACGGGAAGAACTCAACTCAATGCTTCATCTTCCGCCAATAGTCTCAGAGACAGCACAGAGACTCAGATTCAATACAGTGCCGTCCAGTCTTTGATTGACAGAGGGCGGGAACGTTGTCTAACATACCTTTCTTGATTGAATTTTATTGAATTTGTAAACCTCCTAAAAATGAGCTTTCAGATCGGTCATTTTCCCTACTAAACCAACTGTTGAGCTGGAGGGTTACTTAAGGAGACTTATAGAGTTCTTGTTTACCATGCTATCCACATTTTGAGAGGGATCATCTGGTGCCTTTGACTCACTTCTTAACAAATGATACTCACTAAGGGTTGAGGGGCATACTATTTTCCACTTGCCACTCTTGCTTAGACCTTTAAAAACAGACTTATTCGATATATTAGTTTACTTGCGATTCTAGCCTTACTCATTCCTTGCCTTTACTCATGCCTTCAGGGAAATCAAATCGAAGTGAATACTATAGGAAGATTTGCGTAAGTTCGAAGAAGAGGATATTCCAGAAAAGAAAGGTCAGTATGAAGGTATGATAAACACCGCGCCCAATCTCATAAGCTTAGGCGAAATAAGAAAAAAGTACCCTTTTCTATCTTTTTCTCTGTATTCCTCAAGTCACGTAGACCAACAGGGACTAAGCCCAGACTTAACAGATTCCATCTATACGCATAGCCTGAAATCCCACAGCAGACTGAGTCAGCCTCAATTGACAGACAGTTCAGCCAGATAGCTTGACACCAACCAATACCGATAGAGGCACATAGACCAATTCCCGCCTCGTCCCTCAAAAATACCAGCTAAAGGAGACATTAAGAGAGGAATAGACAGAGCTCTTACCACAAAGCTTCCTGCTTTCACTCATTAGCAAAGGGAACAAACAGCTACGCACCACACCTAAGGGGCTATTATTCTCCACTTCAATAGCATCCTTTAACGGCAGCTTTTACCTATTCCAATGCCACTTTCCTTACAGCAGGCGCTTTTCCTACTCCCTTCACAACCTCGAAACAAAAGAGACTATACTACCTTTAGAACCTATACCCGTTCGGGGTACATCTCCTTTCAGGCCCTGGAAATTAAGATCACATTAGACTTAGACTCTTAACCGGCGGACTAAAGCCCTTACCTCTTCCCTTACTTCTTTGATTAGATGCCAATTGACTTCCCCTTTTGTGCACACCATTTGATGCATAAGATTATGCGGATATACGACTTGACTATACTTCAGGCCTTCACGTATGAAATGGGACTTTAGAGACACATTAGCTAGTTCATACCTCTGTCTTCCCCTCTATCGACGGATCAGCTGTTTACACATCTATTTCTGAGACCTAGCAAGCAAATGAGACATCGGCGGCTTTCGCACTAGGAAGGGAGAGAGATCAAATAGACTAACAGATCTTGCAGATCGTCCATTTCCCTTCCAACAAATGAACTGAATGAAAGGAGGAGTTATTCAGTGATTCATTAACATTATGCCTATTCTTCCTAACGAAATGCCTGAAATCATTACATATGAAATTAATGGGAATCAATACTGGAATCATACTTCCTATTGGCACGACTACGACTTTACTCAACTTCAGGGACCTCAAATCCATAGGCTACTCTCTCCAATGAATAGGAGTCACCAATCGAACGGGGACTAGGCAGCAGCTATCAAAGGGAAACGCTAGGTAGGGTCCTAGGACAGTTCCTTCAGTTGCTAGTTCATTTACTAGGGTGCCTAGCTAAGATGTTCTCAGGTCTGGAAGCGTAGGGCCTAGTTCTGTTCCCAGGTAAGTTTCCGCAATTCGAGAAAGAAGATAAGCTGTTCTAAATATAAATTAAGATCCTTGAAATCCAAAGGCAGATCCAAGCTAAGACGGTCTTTTCCTTCTTTCAGAGAGGCTTTTCAGAGAAGAAAGCTAAGCTTCAAAAGGGAAACTATCACTCAAAAAAGGGCGCCTTTAACTAGGTGCCTTACTAACGCTTTGACTAACTAGTTGCTTTCTTATTTACACAATTACGAGAAGCAGGGCTGACTCTTTTTCCCCAAACAACGTTCGGATGTGCCTCACTTGGCTAAACTACAAACCAGGGATACTCGCGAAGCAGACTGACCTACACACTTCAACCGTTGGGCTCTCAGATACCACCTTAGTGCCTTTAGCTAACATACCAAGGAAAAGATTAGAACAGACTCAGCTAACATAGCTGCAAGCAATGGCATACCTGGCGGCATTCACCACCTTGACTAATCAATACTAACATTTATGTCTACTATTTTATATGATATTTATCTTATGCAGAGAGGATCGGTTGTTCCCGAAGACATTCACGAGTAGGCGTCGAATCGAATCTACTACTTCTTCGTCGAAGGTTTGTTGATGTTGGGTTGGCGATGCCAATACTTGAGTCCAAGCTCGCCTACCTCCATAGGAAAAG
>JAJJMA010018568.1:22489-32746 GCA_023529015.1 Papaver nudicaule | reverse complement strand
TATATACCTGGATGAGACCGTAATTTGGGTCTTCCTCCTCGGGGTCCTGCCAAATTCTAACAACTTTGTACTGATTGGTTGAAGCACTGTACCCAAATCCACTCAAAAAGTTTGTTCCTTCAATATTTGGAAGCACAATACACTCTCTAGTGATGGGATTACAAATATAAGCAGGTTGCCAATGGATATAGTCAAGGAAGGCATTGAAACAGATCAATCCATTACATGAACCAAGGATGTCACAATTTTCAAATGGTGGTCTTAGATTGATCCTTGTTGTTTTGCTAAAACAGTTTAAATCCTCATCGTACTCAACATAGTAAAACGGTTCTGTATTAGGCCATCTTGTATAAAATATCAAACTCAATTTACTATAATCATGATCAGAATCAATGAGACGATTCAGGTGCACCTGCGAGAAGGATGGATTTTGTACTAGATCTCTCCAAGGTTTTGATACCAGTTTGCACTCGAGAACGGAATCAGTTGGAACACGAGACAAGATCTCTACCATGATCTCTTCTGGAAGCATATCGAAATTTCCCATTGAAACCCTAAGTTGAGGAGGAGAAGTGATTTTCAGAGAGGTAATTGCAGAAAAAGGGAAGAAATCGGAGGAGAAATAACTAGTGTTTCAAAGAGGAGAAAGGTGGAGTTTTGGTTAAAAGGTTTCAGAGTAGGTACCAAGCAATCTGGGCAAGCACATGACTGGTTATGGGCTTTATGGGACCTAAGCGGTGCACACCAGGCTCCATGAAAGTGTTCGAGGAAAAACAACTTTTAGAGGGAATGGTTGGGTGAATGATGTTCAAGCTTTTCCACCAATCTTTTCTATTCTGTTGACCACATTGAAGGGCATCAGTTCATTTGCAAGGGTTGTTCAAAGGTACACCATAAATTCTCAAAACTCGAAACACTACATCACGTATGGGTTTCATGTTTCCTTCCCAATGAGAGAATTTTTTAGTATTTTTCTTTGAGGTGAAAGGTTTTATTGATTACAAGGAAAAAAGAGAATACAGAAAGAGGGACGCCTAAGTGAGCCAAGGGGAGGGCAAAAAGCCAACTCCAAAAGCAAACAGAAACCACAACTTGCCTAGAGTCTATAGGCTAGCCAATGCTGCTAACAGCAACAAACACAAAGAGAGGCAAATATATAAAAACAAGGATAATAATCAGGTCTCTAGCCGTCATTCAGCCCGTGTCTTGCCCTTCTATCTGTCTTTTAGCTCAGGCCATTCTTTTCCCAATTGTGAGCACCCAAACTATGTATATCCTTTAACCACCATCATATAACTCTTCAGCATCACTAGTAAAACCCTCATATAAGATTTAACTTTAATTTCTATCCCGTGGTGACTCCATGAACACGCTGCATGTGCAAGCTCAAAAGTCTCTTGATACCCTCAAAATTGCATTGCTTGCACTTATGATTTTTCTTTGGTGTGCGATATTTCTTTTGGCGTAACACTTGACCTGCAAAATCATACTACTATTAGTGAATGAATTCAAAATAATACTAGAAAACGGGAATGACCATGCAAAACAAGTTTACTAGTACACAAAATGTAAAAACAAGAACTCACCTCTTGAGGACCCAGGAACATTAGGGAGACCCTCCACTACTAAAGATTCTAGAGCCTTATCAAGAGCTTCTTTCAGAGATTTGCAATCTGGTAAGAGTTTTAGGGCAAGATGATAATTTGGGATTACTACATTTTCAATTAAAAAAAGTTTCCGCCTCTTGTCTTCACCAAACCATTCATCATCATCTACAACAATGAAGCTTGTATCTTCGTCATCTTCCTGCCAACCGAAGTAGTGTTTCCACGTATTGGGAATAGGTGTGTAAACTTTCCACTCATCGGGAATACGGTCGTAACTGCACAATGAAGCATTTTCTTATTATATCAGGAAATATAAATTGGTTCAATGAACGAAGTCCACAAGGCACTAGACCTTTCACATGAATTCATTTCACAAGAAGATTTATCTTTTGAATTTCAGCAAAAGCATATAGAAACAATATCTTACACATCTAAAGTAGGATACAACCAGGCTATCATTCAAATCTAACCAAAGGCGTGAGAGGTTGTCGTATGAAAATTTAATAGAGAACACTTTGGCGTTGAAGAAAATAAGGCTACAACAAAGTACTTTTGTGTTACCAATACAATCACAACACGACTAGTCTTACTGTCATTGAAACCCGACCTGGAGAGTTTCAATGTCTCCAACAATTCACAATTTTAGATATGAGATCCATAATTACCAATAGAGCATTACACTAACGGACTAAGAGAAATACCTTTTGAGATCTTCTTCCAGTATCATTGAAACTTTCTCAGGATATTTCTGCATAGAAGGTAGTCCACAATTCAGAACGCCAAAAACAAAAATTGTAGGATGGTTATAACTCTAAAAGAAATTAGTTCATAGAGAGAGTACAAAGGCTTTCAACAAGTCAGACCTTAAGATCCTCCCATGTCATGAGTTCATCCGTTTCTTCTGATATCTCTTGCATAAATTTTGATGGATTGACTCTAGTCAGGAGTGGCTCTGGTGGATTACTAGCACTGTAAACGATAGATACAGAAACAAAAAACACACGGTTTATGGAACGTTCTCTTTGCTTTTCGGAGACCAAGTATCAAATAGAGAGATTGGCAATTTCATCAAGTACTTAAACAAAATAGAACTTGCAACTCACGGAAACTCAAAACCTAGATATTAAATCCACAAATAAAACAACAACAACGAAAAAAATTGTTTTGAAGAAATACCTCATCCTTACGATGTTTTCCCCGACGTTTGCTTCTTGAAACAGTGCCCTGCACATAAGATCAAGAGGGAGTATTATATTTAAAACCAGAAAGCATTAATAAGAGGCTGAAAACTGAACCACAACCGCTAAAGCTCCGCTGGGTGCAGTGTGGATTAAAATTTAAGATTTCAAAATATGTGTGCAACCCTAGAAAGAGGAGAAAACGCAGAGAGAGAATATGTTAGCGAATAGGAAAGATATGGTTCTTTAGATTCTGTTTTGATATCTTTCTGTTGTATATTTGATCTTTCCTATTATATCTCTCTATTGTTATGTTAAGCACTTGCTGTACAAGTATGTAAATCTTTTTTTTTTGATACGGCATAGCTGGGCCCACTCCCCTGAGCAGACCCAACCAGTTGGACTCACCCCACTGCTAATCCAACCGCCATCCCAACAACAAGATCCAATCACTCTCTATCCATAGAGGAAATTGGAGAAAATGGAGGACCCAACCTTCCCTAGTGGGAATCGATCCTCCTACCTCTTGCCCGCACTATGGGCTCAAGGGGGTGTCATTACCACTGTACTAGACAGTGATTGACGACAAGTATGTAAATCAATATAAATATACTCTCTCCGTCCCACATAAATTGAGCTAGTTCTATTTTAATTTTGTCCCACATAAATTGAGCTAGTTCTATTTTATACCATGAACTTTCAAAACTACCCTTCCTAAATTAAAAGAAGAGTGGTCCCATGAGAGAGAGTGAAGGTAAGATAATAACAATAGTTGAGGGTAAACATGAAAAAAAAAATCTCTCTCTTCCTTGCCTTAATAATTGTGCAAATCCCAACTAGCTCAATTTATGTGGGACGGAGGGAGTATGAAATATATCTCTGGTTATCTCGAGTTGAGAAACCTATTGAAATCCAAAATTTGTCTTGTGTTGGAGACCTTAGTCCCACATTGCTTAGACCCCTAACTAGGATCCTACATATAAGCATGAGGGCCACTCCACTCATTGCCAATTGGTTTTGAGTGTGAAGCCAAAGTGTTTCTATCAGAATAAAACCTTTGCAGATGCAAGGTGCAGAAATAGAGATGAATCAGCAGATCAAAAACCAACAGAATTTTTCTACAAATCATAAAAAGTTGGGAACTTACCACACAACTGCTGATGAGATGGTTACAATTCTCAGACCTACTAGACACCACAAAACCAACGAATGGGCCAGTATTTATCGTGGGATTTTTTTCTTTTTTTTGGGAAAGCACACATATTTTGGGAAAGCTGACTTTAGGTCAAATATGTTTGACCAAAACTAAATTATGGTCACAATCTGTTGGAATGGATGATTGACCATCGTTGTACAAATTTAAAATTAAATGGTCGTTGTACGAAGCCTTGATTAATTTGTGCTAACCTCAGTTTATGATAATCTCAAGCTGAAATTAATGATATGATCAGTTCGATGTTAATGATTATGGAATGATTAAGCCATTCACGTGATTATCAAAACTGTGATCAAATACTTCCACGGAATGATCCCATTTTATTTGTTGTGATACCAAAACTGTGATCAAACTAAATTCTAAAGGACCATTTAGTTTACGAGGTTGAAAGAATGCACGATTTTAATTAAGTAATATTAAGTCTAAAGATTATTGATCAAAAGATTCACATGGAATTAGCCAGAGAGATTTCTAGCAGTTGTCTTGTGATGCTGGTGGTAAAAGGAAAATAGTAATTAAGATAAGGGATAATTGAGTGTTAAGAGTAATTTAACATATTTCCACCAAATTAAGATGGATACGGCCGCCGGTCTTGATAAATTAGCTACAAGAGTTCAACAATTTCCTTTACTGTTTTTCCTGTTCGCAGCACCAGATTTCCGGAACCTAAGACTTCTATAGATACCAAGTTGCGTAAGTGCTGAATTCCTCAAAGTACCTTTGGAGTAACTGTCAGCAACCTGCAAATTAACAAAGATGATGACGTAAGGCTTTAAGCTTGGAGATGTAGCTGAAACAGAAGAATTTTATGGAGTATTTATCATCATATCAACATTACAGCGAGGAGCGGAATTGAGACATTTAAAAGTTAAACTTTCGACAGCTACAGAGTGATAACAATTAGTATATCTGGATCAACATACATAACACACCACACACAAAAACGGAGCGAATAACTGAAATTTGGACACTGGAGAAAAAAGTGCATTCATCACAAAGTTTGGCTTTATGATAGACAGCATGATGATAGACTTCGTATAGATCATCAATCAACCAAAACAACAACTAGTTCAAACTTCAAAGAGCGATCATATATTTGTCGATGAGTACAAAAAAGTACTTGGCTAAAAGTCAATAGCCTAGCATAACCGGGAACCAAATAGATTCTCAAGAACTACAGTGACTGCGAATTAATTTTCAATAATTTCCCCTGAATCTAATCATCAAACTTTGCTTTCATAGTTAGGAATTAAGTGTACTCAAGTCTGCATCATATCACCATTGGCCATTGCATTTAATTGGAAACAAAAATAGAGCGCTCAACAAAAACATGTAAGCTTGATAAAAAACAAATACTACTTTTTAATCTCACGGCATGAGTCAGACATAAAGTGGACAAGACTTAACTCGGTGAAAGCTTCTAAGGTGGTATTACATTTCATTTTGTATGGTTGAGTTAGGGGAAAAAGATCCTATTGTGGTATGTCGCAAGCTACTTAGGAGTTAGGACAATAAAAAGGGAGTGGGAATTGAAAAAGTGAAACAACTATGGAAGTTAGATTCTCAATGCAGCTATAATTGGTCCTGCACTGGATGCAGGTAGCCTAGAAGCCTGAAATATTTTTTACCCTCTTATATATATGGAGTCATGCGAGGCAGATGTGTTTCATTTCAAGTTCGTAAGTTCACTAGATTCCTTTGAATACTCTAATAATCGCTACTATACAACAAGTACAAATACAATCTTGATAAACAAGTTGGATTCTGATACAGAAGCTTATAAAAGATAAAAGTTTGGATAGAAAATGTGAATATCCATTTTGTGAAAGAATTCTCAAAATGAAAGCATTTAGGAAGTGAGGCTAAGGAGTAGGAACCAAATAAACTTCCTTGAAAACCAAATATATACTTCAACATTATGTTAATAGAAGAAATTTGTGAATAACAATATAACATAGCAATTTAGCATAAGTAAAAGAAAGTGTAATTCGAGTTATGTTCAATATGAGAGCAATTGTTCTCTATTTCTGTAAGAGCTGAAAAATCTATACGAAGCATACCAGTTTATAATTACCTCGACACCTCTTTCTTCCTCCTGTTCTGTAGCTAATGATAACTGCTTTCTGTCTCCATGCCAGATCTTGCTCTTTCACCCGAATCCATTAATTTTGTATCTTCTTCTCCCAATGCTTTCAATGACACCAATGTGTTCTTGTGACAGACTGCATGAGTAAAATTCTTTCCGAAGTTCACAAGCATTCTGGAAGATGAAGCTTTTGGAGGGTATCGATATATATGTTTATCATTATAATCGCGGTACAGAAGCCACCCCCTCTTTGTAAAGCCGATCGGCCAGCCATCGGTAATATTACTAAACTCTTTACTCCAAATCACATCATGATTAGTTACATTCTTCTTTGAAACCCATATGTCAAAATCTTTACCGTGGTTAAAATATGCAAATAAAATATCGCCTAAATCAAGCGGAAAAGGGAATACAAAACCAGGTGGTGATGGAAGTTCTCGAAGCACTTCATCCATCAAATCAAAGGCAACAATGTTTCCTTCGTGTTCCACAAAATGAATAGCTCCATTCGCAAACACACCACGTTGGGGACACACATTGTAGTCCATCTTTCCAACATTTCTCCATCCAATGCGACAACCAAGAGTATAGACCTGAATATATCCACAATTCTGGTGTATCCTGTCTTTGCAAATTCTAACAACTTTGTACTCATTGGTTGAATTATTGTAACCAAATCCACTCAAAAAGATTTTTCGTTTTTCAAGATTTGGAAGGAGAATATACTCTCTAGTTATGGGATTACATATATAAGCAGGTTGGAAATAATAATCATCATGGTTCACATTGAAACAGATTAATCCATTGCATGAACCAAGGATGTAATAACTTTTAAAGGGAGGTCTTAAATTGATCGTTTTCGTTCTAGTAAAACAGTTTAAATTCTCATCATACTCAGTATAATAGAACGGTTGAATATCAATCCCTTCTGTATAAAATATGAAACTCGACTTACCAGAATCATGAGAGGAATCATTGAGATGATTCAAGTGCATTTGTGAGAAGGATGGATGTTGAAGCAGATTGCTCCATGGTTTAGATACCAATTTGCATTCTAGAATTGTTTCAGCGGGAACAAGAGATAAAATCTCTAACATAATCTCCAACGGAAGCATATTAAAGTTACCCATTGGAACCCTAATTGGGGAGAACCGATTTCAGAGTAGTAAGAGAGAGTAAATCGAAGTAGGAAAACTTAGGGTTTTAAGCATTGGTTATTTAGAGTCGTGTCCGAAAAAACTTGAAAGGTCAAATGGCCAGTGTTTACTTCTGACGGTATTTCTATCGCGGTCAAGAGAAAACCGTTCGGCTCTTGTATAGCCGAGCAACTAAGCTGTGGCCCAGCAAACCGTGCTAGGACGGTAGTATACAACTTTGAGCACTGGTGCAGTATTAGGCGTGTGATGGGCATACCTTACACAACTTGCAATTTCCATGGTAAATTACCGACTCATCATTCCGTGTCTCGATCTGGCTAGTCAAATAGTGTTTGCCATTCTTAATGGGTTCAACACTTAATCCTGTAACTCTTGGCGACAAAATGCATAATATGCACACACAGAAAAAGGACAATGTGCAAGGGCAAGAAAACGCACTGCTTTGGGGGCCAAGACCTTGGTGTCCATATAGTGTTTTTCGTCAAAAACAAAGAAAATATCTCCATAATCTCTGATAAGGGAGACTACAGATTGAAAGAAAAAAAAAACTGTAATGTTCTCAAGCAAACATAACTAATAAAGAAATTTTTCCATGTTGTTGCTCAAATTGGTTCGGCTTAGGGTGTCAAAGATTGTTTAATTTTCTCAGGTCTTAAGAATTCGACCATATTTAATTTCAAAAACCGCCCATTACTAGAAGCATTACCTAAAGATTTTGGAGCTTTACATCAGTGTAGCTCTCTTGACCTAGACCGTACTCAGATCAGAGTATTACCAGAGTCTTGCACTAACCCCAACAATCTTGATTATGTGGATCTTTTCTGGTGTGAGCTCCCGAAAAAGGTGACGAATTGGGTAAAACTGAGGAAGTTCTTTTATGGCAACATGGAAACACCAATGGGTATAGGGAAATTAGTCTTCCTGCAAACATTGAGTTACAATGTACGGGATAAAGTCATCGACGAGCTTGAAGAGTTTAGGAAACCTGAACTTTCTTGAGGGACTAAGTATTTCGAATCTCCAGAACGTGAAAAACCCAGTAAATGCTGAGAGAGCAAATTTGAAAGGAAAACAGAATCTTTGTGAATTGTTACTAACATGGGGTGAAACGAAAGAAGAGCAGAAGTCATGCAATGATCTATAAGTTTTTGAAGCTCTCCAACCTCCCATTGGTTCTTGGCCCTGATCTCTACTGTGTCTCTCTTCATAGACTTAATTTGGTAAATTGCCCAGTTTTAAAGTTTCTGCCAGATTTACGAGGATGGACTTCACTTCAAAAATTGCTCATCTACAATTGCCCCAGAGTGAAAGAGTCTTTAAACTATGATCTCAATTCCCTCTCCTTTCTTCACTACATGTGGGTTGATTTTATTCAAAGAGACGAGCAACGAGGAGAACCATCTCATGTGGAAGACTTGATTAATTTGCTGGAGTAAACAAGTAATTTTATCCCTATCTCAAGGCTATAATGCTCACTTGTTTCTCAAATTTTTGGTCGAGTTTATTCTAGCATTGATGTAAATGGTTTGTTCTACTAAGATATTATACGAGCATGTTTCGAATTACTTTGGCAACACAGTAACTTGCATATGGTAAATGTAATAATAATCCTGCCTTTCTGGATGGGCTTGAATCGATTTCAAACAGCTGTTTTAGGATGATCATTTTTTTTTTCAATTCATCGGATCCAGCACCTTAACTATAGTCCCCGCACTCAATGTCAAAATGAGAGCATTCTAAGAACTGATGCTAAGAAATAGGAACCAAACATTATATATCCAAGAACCACTACATATAAAGCTATCAGTTTGGATGGTTTTTCCTGCATATACTTGTAGATCTTTTTGTAAACAAAATATTTGTAAATAACACAGAGGTTTAGCTTAATTAAAGGGTAACAGCAACTCAAGTTGTCAATTGAGATGTTTAGAAAAGAAAGACTTACTGTTATCTAATACCTGTAAGAGAGAGAAAAAAGAGAATGAAACTTACCAGCTAAAAATCATTTAGAGATCATTTTTTTCCTTGTTCCTTCAGCTATATGATCTACCGTTTTTGCCTCCCCGCTAGATCTTGCTCACTCACCTGGCTGAATCCATTAGTTTTGTATGTTCTTCTCCTAACGCTTTCAATGACGCTAAGGTGTTCTTGTGTGGGAATCCAATATTAAACTTCTTTCCAAATTTCACAAGTATTCTGCTAGATGAAGTTTTAGGAGTGTATCGATAGACATTATAATTATCAATTTGGTAGCATAAAAGCTCACCATTATTTGTAAAGGTGAGCGGGCTAGCATACGAAGTAAGAATCTCTTTACTCCAAATCACATCATTATTACTTAAACTCTTCCTTAAAACCCATATGTCACAAAATCCAGCTTGATGAAAACATGCACATAATAAATCATTTAAAACTTTTAGTTCAACAATACCAGTTGACAAACGAGGTGGTGATGGAAGTTGTCGAAACTCTTCACCGGTCAAATCAAAGGCAACAATGGTTCCTCTGTCGGTCACCCAATGAATGGCTCCATTCGCAAATACACCACGAGGACTAAAAGAATTCAAATTGTACTCCATCTTTCTACCTTTTCTCCATCCATTCCCACCGCCTAGTGTGTATATCTGAATAATTCCATAATTTGGGTCTCTCCTGTCTCTACAAATTCTAACAACCTTGTACTCGTTGGTTGAAGGGCTGTAACTAAATCCAGTTAACAAGTCGTTTATTCCTTCAAATTCGGGAAGGAGAATATACTCTCTAATGATGGGATTACAGATGTAAGCAGGTTGCGAATAACGACTATCAAGGTATGTATTGAAACATATTAAGCCGTTACATGAACCAAGGATGAAATAATTTTTAAATAGAGGTCCTAAAGAAGTACTAGGTATCACGCCGGCCTACGGCCGGCGCTCAACCTCTCATCAATTCTTTTGTGTTTTCTATTTGATCGTTCTGTATGACTTTACAAATTAGACATGGTGAAACGTAGGCGCATGAAATTACATTT
>JAJJMA010018568.1:0-12489 GCA_023529015.1 Papaver nudicaule | reverse complement strand
TACTATTTTGCAAGGTGGAAGATCTCTCATCGGAACCTCAGGTAGAACGTGAATTGATGCTTGTCAAACTCAATGCTAATGAAAGCAATCGTGCAGAGGTAAATTGTGCCTGCCTGTCTTCTCTTTAGTAAGAAAATCTGATTAGAGGACCAACCATCATCTAGACGAGTTGTTAAGTTAACCCTTCTGCGTTATGCTCAGTCCTGAGACCTAGTCCTGTAATGTATGTGTTAGGGGTCTTCTCCGACACATTCCATCTGACATGGTTCCCCTTTCTCATTTAGACTTATCTCACCATATCTAAAAAATCCAAGAGGTTCTGTATACCACTTGGACGTAAAAAAAATTACAGTGGTCAGTTAGAAATTGCAGTTGTCTTACCTTTGTTTTTGTTTGAAGTGCTAACTTAATATCTTTTATATTAATCGTCAGATAATGTGGTTGGTGGACATATTCAGAGCTAAAATTGTCGACATTGCGGAGGATTCACTAACTATAGAGGTGCTTATGAAAGTTTACTTCCTGAATTGATTCTTTATTTCCTGCATGCTTTGTGTTGGATTTTGAGTTCCCATTTTGGTAGATGCTCTGTAAGTGTTTGTCGTTAGTTCTCTGTAAAATCATTGGTTTATGTAGGGGTTGGTTCTCTTTGAGCTCTTTCAGGGGTTGGCTAATGCTAATATGAATCTTTAGATGTTGAAGTTAGTGTGGCTAATGCTAAGGTTTTTATGAATGTAATGTACGAGACGAACTAGCATTTTATCAGTTTTTTTTCTTAGGAGTTGTTGGTTAATGAAAAGGATTAGGTTTTATATTGAACTTTTAAAGTGATTAATTTGCATGTCTTGACGCTTGTATATAATTTTGCGGGTTTGCCTTTAGGGTGAGTCAGTCACTCAAGTGTGTACCTCTTGTTTGTTTCTTTTATCGATGTTTTAGTAGCTGTTCTACATCTGATAATTGAATTTTTTTTATGCAGCTTTAAGGGCTTTTTGCTTTTCACACTCACTCTTTGCTAAAGTGCTTGTGTGGAGTTGTACACAATACGTAATAGGGTTAGAATTTAGTGTGGCGCTCGCGATGTTTTTTTATTGTTTTGTTTGTTCATTGTGATCCTGTAAATGTGCACACAATGATCCAAACTTATAATATGTTGAGATGTTTCGTTACTGGCTTATAGAGTTAGATTTTGAGCAATTGGCTTCAGCAAGTTTGTTAGAAACAAATGGATTAAAATTTATTTTGTTTCACTAAAGTAATAGTAGACAACCAATTTAAAACTCACACAGAGATTGAGTTGTTTCCCAAATAGGCTAGATTGATAATTGCCATTGGGAGACTCGGATATGGCTCAAGCCATCTGTACTCTTCACGAACGTCCAAGGTTTTTTTGCCAATCGAATATCATTATCTGAATCAAGTATTCTTGTTGTGTAGGGTATTCCAGCCAGTATCCAAATATTTGCTTGTGGAAAGGATGCTCAGGCCCAACCTGTTGCTAGACGAAGTTTTTTCCGGTGCTCTACAGTGCAGTTAATTTGGAATCATGGTTCTACTGGGCTTTTGATTGTAGCACAATCAGATGTTGATGCAACCAACCAGAGTTATTATGGAGAATCAAAGCTGCACTACTTGACAACCGATGGAACCCATGAAGGATCTGTTCCTCTGCATAAGTTGTTTACTTCTCAAAAAGAATCTTGATGTTGCAGTATTTCTGTATTTGAGGGTACTGATTGTTAATACTCTGGCAGGTAAAGAAGGTCCTGTTCATGAAGTTCGATGGTCATGCACCGGTGCTGAATTTGCAGCAGTTTATGGATGTATCCTGTTAAGCATTGGGTTGGATCACATATGCCTGCTCTCTATTTTTTTATTTAATCGTTACTCTCTTGTCAGAGGTAAAGAATGTCACATTGGAGACACTGACCCACAATAATACTGTATGTGGTCTACAAGAAAATTTCAGAGAAAAATTACTAGATATAACTACCTCTCTGCATTTTTTTGGAAAAGATCAAATGTTCATAGTCAGTGTTTATCTGTCTGGCCTGTGGGTTTTCTTGACCATAACAAAAGATATGCCTGCAAAAGCGACGGTCTTTGACAAGAAGTGCAATCCTCTACTTGAACTTGGAGAGGGTCCTTACAATACAATCAGATGGAACCCGAAAGGAAGATGTATCCTTCAAAAAGATTCTCTCTCATTTTTGATTCTTCTTTTTATTATTTCGATGGTTAAGGTTTTGATTCTTCATGTGGATCAAATGACCTATTTTTGTTGTGACCTTAATCTTTGGTTTACAGATTTATGTTTGGCAGGGTTCGGTAACTTACCTGGTGACATGGTATGCAATTCTTATTTCTTTTCTTTCCATTGCGTGCAAAGGGATAGTATGCTAGATGGTGATGTGGAATCCCCTGCACTTGTTAACACTTGACCTAGAGGTCTCGTGGGATTGTACAAAGTAGCTAGTGGAAAATTAGTGCTCTTGCAATTGAGATTTGACATGTCTGCACTGCTTTATGAAAATGGGAATACTGTTATGTGGAATTTTTAGTATAAAGTAAATGGTGCAGCTGGAAATATGGATGAGGTATATGGAGAATGGCATATCTTATCATAGAAAGGTCTCTGTTTTCATTAAGTTATAATCATCTGTTTCATCACCTTCAGTTTATGCTCGTTAGTAGTCTGTACTTGGAAGTTGGAACTTCATGAACTGCTCTTTCACTCATGACTGACTTCCCATGTATATTTTCAATGTTTTGAATTGTCTCCTACATCATTGATTCATACAAAGATTGGTGAATACTGTAATGGTAAGCACTACCTTGCTTGTCTTTTCATCATTTGGCTTTTCTCTGTTTCATTTTATGGTGTTAATAGTTCTGACTGAACACCCTTTTTTAACTCCGCCATTGCAAATGATAAATCATTTCATTGCCGGTCTCAAGCCCGGATAAAGGAGGAGAGAAGAAGGGAAATTGATAAGTTTAAAGTGTTTTGAATGCAGGGCAATGCAGTGTTTTGGGTGTTCTAGTTTTTCTACTGAGATATATATTATGTATGTTGAACTTGTGTCTGAAGTCTTAGCAATGGGCTGTGATTCTAAATGATGTGATTGTTTTACAGAGAAGGCTTCACATTGTTTGCGGCTCAGTTGCTAGTTATGCAGCTGTTTTTTTTTTCCAGGCTCAATGTAAAGTTTTTGTACATATGGAAAAAAACAACATGTGCAGATATGTCAAATTGGAATGGTATGTCATTTCATTGACGGTCTCAAGCCCGGATAAAGGAGGAGAGAAAAGGGGATTTATTGAGTTCTAAATTCAGATTTTCTGAAGTTGTTATGATTGCAGAAATTGGTTAATGCTGTTATGTATTGGCCTCAAATGCTGCAGTTGGCGAGAAAAACAGGTAACACATGCTCAATCATTGTTAGTGCAATTCATTGTTCAATCATTGTTCAACATTTCAGTAAGAGTTCAGTCACCATTTTGATGGTCAAATCATGTCTATGCATTCTGATGAACAAGTCAGAGTTCAGTCAGAGTTGGATTAGTTCTTTAATTTTCTCAATTATTTCTTGTTTGTCCTTACTATGCATTCAGTGGTTGAGTAGGCAGACTATTTTGATTTTGTAGGCATTAGGAACTTGGCTTAGTGTGTTTCTGTGTTCTAGGATGCTTTAACATCTTTTGCCGAGGAGGGATGGACGGCACTCGAAATATCATTACCACTTGGCTAGTAAAATGGGGGAGTTCTGCGGTAACAATGGCTGTTACTGTTGGAACAATAAGTTATATGAGTGTTGATTGAAATGTGATTGCAGATGCCTTGTATGTTTCAGGCAAAGTGGCGCATTTGTTGGCTTTTTTTTTAAGGCTCAGATGCAATTTTTCTTTTCATATACAAGCAGATGTAAATAATAATCAAACAATGAAAGGTGGAAGGATGGTTGGGTTGCTAGACTTGGACATATGAGGCTCATGTTCGATTCTCTAGAGCCTCATTTTTTTGAAAACCAATTTTTCTTTTTGACAACTCTCATAAAGGTTGTGAATGGTAATCCAAAAAAAAAAAGAACGAAACTTTCTATATTGTGAATTTGGAAGGATGGTTGATGACTTGTTCGAAAGCATAGAAGGCTTGGGTTCGAATCTCTCCAATAACATTTTTTGAAATGAATTTTTTTTTTATCTTTAACAACCCCTATTTTGTGTTGTTATACAGTTACTCACTACCTTTATAGTATGAGTTGTTAAAGTCGAGGGTTGTCACTAGTCTTGGCAACTCTTTTCACCCAAAAAGTTGTGATTTTGATTCTCCTCACTACTCTTTGGTCCTAAGAGTTGGACGTTTTGATCTTTGACAACCTTTCCTTTGAAAATAGTTGTCAAAGATGACACCTTTAACAACCTTTTGGGACGACAGTTGTAGCTCTGCAGTTGTAGATGTATATTTTTCCCGTAGTGATTTGGGCCGCACATACATGGGCCGTAAGCCCTACAACACTCCCCCTTGTGCGGTTCAATAGTAGAACTCAAATGTATTGCTTCACTAAAACTTTGAACAAGGAAAAACCCGGTGGGACAAAACCTTGAAAAGAGAAAGAGTACAACGTCTCGAGTCTTGGTAAGCTTTTCAGCTGAGTTGGTCGGTGACTTCTTGTAGCTTCAAAAGTAGTTCTTCAAATGTAGCTCTCTCATCAATGACCACAGTGTCTAAGTCAGTTGCCTCATTTAAACCTTGTCAGGAAAACCCAAAGGGACAAAGCCTGAGCTAAGGAAAAAGAGTACAATGTTAAGAATACTTAGAACAGAGTTGAACTCGCATATGTTGCCTCGTTAAAACCTTGACAAGGAAAACCCAGTGGGACAAAACCTTGGTGAAGGGAAAAGAGTACAACGTGATTAGTCCAGAAGTACGCCTTTGCTGATGCTGATGTTGATGCTGAAAAATACTCTCGTTTCTGGTTGGAAGTTGTTTCGCTTGACATACTATCGTGATCCTTTCTGATTCCGATGCAGTTCAGTAATATCAATTTAATCTTCAAGTCTTCAGCATTCAGCATATACGCCAAGTGTAGCTGTTGTTGTTGTCTCGTTAAAAGCCTTGTCGAGTAACAAAACCCTGTGGGAAAAACAAATCTCGATCGAAGGGAAAAAGAGTACAACACAAGTTCACATTTCGAATCAAAATATGTCGACATCATATCCTTGGATCCTCCCCCTGATGTCGGCATTTCCCCCTGATTTCATTCTGGGTAGTCTCTAGACAGTTTCATTAGTCATGAGCTTTTCGAAAGTGAATATAGGTGATGACTTACAAGTCCACCATGTCTCCCCCTGATTACTTTCAGTGAAGAAGAGATTATTGTTCCTTCATAATCAACAAATTTTCGATTGCACTTCTGGTATTGCAGTTGTCTCATTAAAAACCTTGCTGAGTAACAAAACCCTGTGGGAAAAAGTAACCTCAGTCAAGGGAAAAAGAGTACAACGTACCACTAGATGCTCCCCCTGATGCTGGACAATTTCTCTAGTCCAATACATTCATGGGAGTTTGAACAACTTCTTTAGTCCAATATAGGCAGACACTTCCTTTAGTCCTTCGCAGTTAGACAAGTTCTTTAGATCTCTGCAGTTTTGCAATCATGGGAGTCGGACAATTCCGTTAGTCCTATACTTTTCACATGTAATCATGGGAATACAATTTGCAAGTTCATTAGAAAACTCTACTTGCGTCTTCATAGGGATAAGAACAAACCCATGTCAATGGTTCCTTTTAGGTATCTAGAGATATTCTTGATACCACTCCAATGACGTTGCGTTGGCGCTGAGCTACATTTAGCTAACAAGTTCACTGAGAACAAAATATCTGGTCGAGTACATTGTTAAGTACAATAATGCGCTTATTGACTTACGTAGGGATATTCGTCTCCCAAAACATCTACGTCACCTTCCTATGGACGAGATTGATCTTTACGTACATCTAAAGTTCGACCAATCATGGGAGTGCTAGCCAGGTGCGCTTGTCCATATTAAAATTGCCTGAATATCTCATGGACATATGCTGACTGGTGGAGTAATATTCCACAAGATCGATGTTCTAGTTCAAGTTCTAGACACATCCGAGTTTTCCCAAGATCTTTCATCTCAATTTCGGATTTCAAATAGTTTGCGGTTTCTCTTACTTCGTCAAAAGTACCTACTATGTTCATATCGTCGACATAGACAACTATAATTGCAAATCCGGAACTTGTTTCATTTCAAAACACGCAAGGGAACAATTTATTATTTCTATATCCCTTCCCAATCAAATGATCACTTAGACGGGTATACCACATCCGTCCGGATTACTTCAATCCGTAAAGTGAGCGTTTCAACTTAATTACAAACGCACTCCATGGTTTAGAGTTACTTGATTTTGGGTAATGGAAGGCCATCTGGCACTTTCATGAATATCTCTGTATCAAGATCCCCATAGAGATATTATGTAACCACTTCCATAAGTTGCATTTCAAATCCTTCTGAAACTGCCAAGCTAATATAATTAGCAGAACATCATGATGTTTGCTACAAGACAATAAGCGATCCAGGGGTTTGTGAGAAACCTCGCGCCACAAGGTGAGTCATTATACTTTAAGACTTCATTATTCTCACTACGCTTTGTGACAAATAACCATTTATGTCCCACAGGCTTTACACTTGATCGGTTAGCACTACCGCACCAAATACCTGTATATTTGTCAGAGAACTAAGTTCTTCCTGGATTGCGTAGGCCAAATATGCTCTCTGTTTGAATCTAAACAATATAGATCATGGTTCGATCTCATCGTTCTCTACTTCTGGAGCAACTGAATTATATCATCACTATGCACGCATGATCCTTTCATTGACTCATGTGCATTCTCATAATCCATTAGGATTTCATTGCTCTCTAGAATCATTTAAAACTTCGGAGCGTCCTCCAGTTTGATTCATGGACATGTTCAGAGACAATTCTATGAGATGATCTCGGATGATATAAATAATTATATTGTGCCTTACTCACCTACTTCCTGTCTAGGTGAGTATCTATCGAACCTGGTGGTCTCTCCAACTTCCTTTATGGAGCCACGACCTCAACCATACTTCCACAGAGTATAGTTGCAACACCTTAGTTTATGGTGTGTATCCTCATTTAAGGATATTTAACCTTGCAGGCACGCTTGCAGTTGGTATATTTGATCTCGTCACTTTAGCGATACCAGTGTGCATTCTGGATATCGAAAATCGTTTTTCACATCACATTTACATTGCGAAGTGCGGGGATCAATATGAGACAAAGTGGGAAACACACCACGACAATTCCTGTCGTTCCCTTAGGAAATACTTTTCCTTACCTCCCCCTAACGACGGGAAGGTTGTCTCATCAAGTGACTATCCGTAAATCTAGCGGTAAAGAGATCGCCTGTCAAAGGTTCTTCGTAGCGGATATTTGTTGGGGATTCGTATCCAACATAAATACTTAATTGTCTATGTGGACCCACCTTAGTACGTTGTGGAGGCGTAATTGGCACGTGTACGGCACAACCAAAAATGCGTAAATGTAAATCAGGCTTATATCCAGTTACCAACTGGTACGCAGATTATGGTTGGCTATGAGTGGGTCTAAAGAGAATAAGTCAAGCTGCATGCAATATGGTGTAACCCCAAGCAGTAATAGGCAGGTTTGAACGCATAACCAGTGCCTTAGCTATCATCTGTAACCTTTTGATGTTTGCTTCTGCGAGACCAATTCGAGAGTGTATATGGGGTACATAAAGCTCTATGTCAATTCCTTTAGACATACAAAAAAATCATCAATTCCTTTAGATGTAGATTCTCCAGCATTATCAAGTCCAATAAACTTGATTATATGATCAGGGTGGTGAGCCCTTAGACATATCACTTGTGCTGGGAGCTTTGCAAAAGCAGCATTTATTGTGGACAACAATGCAAGTGTGACCAACGGGTCGAAGCATCATCCAGAACCATAAAATACTTGTATGGTCCGCATTCTGGATGTAAAAGTCCACAAATATCACCTTGTATCCTTCGTGAAAATGGAATTTTTCTTTGGTATCTTTAGCATAGGATGGTCTCGATCTTATCTTTGCTAAAGAGCAAGCTTTGCATTATGAGTGATGTGCCTTCGATAAGGCCAACGAAGAAAATGGGATAAATGGTATGCTTCAGTTACTTTGGAAAGCAAATTGCTACTCTTCGTCGTAACAATCTTTTGTCCTATTTCTTTCTCACTCGAAAGAATGATGTCGGTGTGAGTTCTTTAAAACACAGATCATCAAATGTCTACCTGGACACCCTAGTCGGTAGTGCCAAAGCTTGTATAAGTCACTGACCAAAAGTTCGTCGTTGGAAACAATATAGGATTCAATGATCCTAATAGTGGTGATGTACAATCCACTAGAGTGACTCAATAGTTTCTCTAAGATGCGCTTCCTTCCGCATTCACTAGAAGTAACATAGTTCCATTTTCATAGCGAATATCCTTAAAACTCACAAGGTGTGGTTAGCTCTAAGTGCTCATAGGGTTTCTTTGACTTTAAACCCTGTGTCGCAGGCGACAAGATTTGAGCAATACTTCGCCCAATTATTACTTTCGATGATCCAATCATCGTAGTCACAGAAAGAAGTAAAATCAACAAACAATTGTCCATTTCTTAGGATAGTGCGGGTGGTTCCACTATCGAATAGACGTTTGATCTCTCCTTAAGACATTCTTTTAAGTACATCACGCGGGAATGTCATATATAGCTGAACAGTATATCTCAGGTACTTTTGAGAATTTTTGTTCCATTAGAATGACGTCCTTTACATTATAATACACGTGTTAAACAACAGATTATCGTAAACAAAGTAAAATTCTATAACACGTAATAGAAAAATAAATACTTACAAGTAATCCATAATTCTAACGTCAAGAAGGTAAGATGACTTATAAAGTACTTTAAAGCATCTAACAAAAATATTTAAAATGAGGTCATGTAAGCCATAAAACAAAAAACTAAATGTTCTGGCACAAGCAAAGTAAGGTGTATTCATGATGTGGCAACATCCTTTATGCCATGAATGCCTGAAATTGCGAGGTTGACGTCAAGAGTAACCGTTCACATAGTGAGATTCTTGTTCGAGAATTCCCCGATACATTTTGTATCTGGCAACTTCTTTGGTACTAGCTTTCCATTGCTTGAACCAACGTCCAGTAAATCACCCTTAAAACAAAGTGCAACTCCGTATGCATCATTTTATTGGTGTGATTTTTATGGGTTTTCTCGAAATTAGTGTCACTATTAGTGTGGCCAGAAGTCCCTTCTCTGCAAAAATGAATAATTTCGGTACCATTTTTCGTGAGACCAAATTCCTTTATGGTCAAGATAGACACAAAAACCATTTTTTTTTTTTAAATGGTTGTATTGGTAACACGAAAGTCATCGTCCAATTTATGATCAAAATTGCAAATCAAATTACGTTATGATTTTAGCAGGTGTATCTTGTTTGCTAACTAAATTACTTTATGGTTTTTGGAAAAACAAACATTTTTGTTGACCAAATTACTTTATGGCTGTAATAGTGGCAAACCGTTTGCAAACCAAATTACTTTATGGTTATTTGCAAGGTGCGTTCCGGTTACTGTCCAAATTTCTTTATGGTTCCAAAAATAAACCGTTCAATTCAAATCCAACCCATAATCATGGGATAGCATTCTGGGCTCAAAGAACTAATGGGAGGCCCGACGGTGTGCTAAACATTTTATTAACCCTAAAACTGAAAAGTTTCTTTATTCAACTGTTCTGATCAATAGGCATTTTTATACATGTCCGATTTTGATAAAAAATTTACTGATGATGTAAAAACATGTAGTGATAAACATATCCAATTTTCAGATTTTTCTAACGGTTGGATTGCAAGTTATATGATACGCAGTAAACAGTTCTAAATCACGTTTTTGCAGACACGATTATCAAAATCCTATATGTTTAGGTACTTTCCATGGGTGGATCGTAATGAAATTTTCACAGTTGATACATAAGATCATAATCTAACTTATACCAAAATTTAAGCTTAATCCAATGGTTGGAATTTTAATTATTAATTTTTCACGGCGCTGTTCAAAACTAGGGTTTTTCTGAACGGATAATATTATCATGTATAGAGTTTTTGAAGATGGCATCATTCTCTGATTTAACTGAAATTTTTGGTGTGAATGATTGACCTAATATAGAACAACATACTCAAATTTTGTTGAAATCTAATGGTGAAATCTCTATGTTTTATAATTATTCATCCGTAGAACCCTAATATATTCATAAAAACGAAATTCTTATGTTAAAAGAAAAATACCTGGTAACGCATCCAAAAAAAAAATCAATCGCAGCTCTGGTCAGGGCTTCGTGCATGATAACGTAAAGAAGTATTTCTTATTGATAGATGTTCTATCTATTACATGGTATAAGTCCTTTATATACATGTATGGAGAGAACCCTATATTACTATTTGGGCCGCACATACATGGGCCGTAAGCCCTACAACAGGTCCTAAATTGATTCTTTTTGTTCTACTAAAACAGTTTAAATTCTCATCATACTCGCTATAGTAAATTGGTTCCCTATTAGACCAGCTTGTATAGAATATGAAACCCAACTTACCAGAATCAAGATTATTCAGATTATTAAGGTGCATATGCGAGAAGGATGGATGTTGAACTAGAACTCTCCATGGTTTTGATACCAAGTTGCACTCAAGAACATCTTCCGTTGGTAGACGCGAAAAGATCTCTAGCATGATCTCTGTTGGGAGCATATTGAAGTTCCCCATGAAAAACCCTTGACACGTACGGAGAAGTGACTTCAGAGTAGTAATTGCGAGAGAAGAGACAGCAAACCGAAGAACTAGGGTTTCAAGACGGAGAAAGGAGGATTTAGGTATGAGGAGTGGGAGAAAAAGAAAAATACTACATGGGCCCATGATCAGATTATTTATTGTGGGGGGCATGCCAAGCGACCTTGAGAACCCTCAACCCTGGTCTAGGGACAAGTGACTCTAGCTGAAAGATAAGTACCTATCGTATGGCTATGGAACAACCAAATGGGAAATTAGAGTCTCTTGCTTTACTATAGAAATACGCAAACATGGTGGGTACGTAAACGTTCATTTATGAGGATTTGTCCTCGGTGGTCAAGGGAAATCCACCAACGGTGATGCGATGACTGGAGTTTCTGTAGTTTGTCTAGTTTATGTAGTTTGTCTCACTTTGTGTATGATTTTATAGCTCGAAGGTTGTTTCGGGTTTCTGATCCAGTTACTTATGCCACTTTAGATCTTAGGGGATACGAGTTTTAAGGTCAAATTGTACATTCCAGGCTTAATTGCCTCTTGCATGCTGTGAGTCTAAGAATCTCTGAGATCACACCCAATGGTCTTAGATGAAGATCTACTCAAGAACACTTAAGCATAAACACATCTAAGATATAATCAAGAATCTAAAAGCAATCCAACATAAGTAAATGCAAGAAACTAAAAGAATCAAGACACAAGTATGTTTTTTAACAAGGTTCTTCCTCACGGTGGAGGCTTATATCTATGTTGTTTGAGGCGTGAGGCGAGGCGAGGCGCCAAGCCAATCGCATCACGCCTCAAGCGCCTTAGTCGCCCTGAGGCGCTTGATGCGACCTAGAAAAAATTTAAGCAAAGGTACTGAGTTGGCGCATCAGGCGCCTTGGGCGAATCACATCCGAGGCGCTCACTTAGCGACTCGTGCGCCTTGGGCGCCTAAGTCGACGCCTCGGGCGCCTTTCATAACATAGGCTTATATCCTTGGTATTTCATTAATCATGAATGTGGTTACAAGGCTTAGCTACCTTCACGATTAACTAAATAGTCTTCAAGCTTTCTCCAAGTCTTGAGCTGCTGTCCAAGTCTTTAAGCTTTTCCCAAGTTCTCACTCACAAGTTGCAAACCTAACGATAAGAGTTGTATCTTGTACTAGCTAGGGTTGCTGTTGCGAGTTCTAACCTAACTTCTAACTCTCAAGAGCTGGGTATTTATAGACAAGAAGGTAAGGGAGTACATATTCCAGTGCTACAAGGACTATGGAAATTAAACTATTTCTATTTATTCCTCGAGATACGCAATCCCTTCTGGGAGTCTTCTTCTCTGGACGTCCGTCTCTGAGATACCCTCCAGAGGTATGTTTGAGCCCTCCCGAGACATTGTATAGTGTCTGGCATTCGGTCTTTTAGTACGCCATCTCTCAGAATGCTCCTTGCAGTGCACCTTCCAGAATATGACTCCTTTAGTTCTTCTCGTACCATGCCTTTTCGGAGAGTATTCTCTGAGGTCAGTCCCCAATGGGACCTTCCAGAGAATATCCTCAGTCTTATAGGTTCCAGACTGATGCGTGTCGAATCCGCACAAATATACTTAAGTTCTAAACCTTCA
>JAJJMA010018548.1:0-25851 GCA_023529015.1 Papaver nudicaule | reverse complement strand
CCAGAGACGGTACATTGTTTTTGCAGGTAAAAACACTTCCCTAGTCTGATCCTCGCTAAAACCCAGGGAGTCGAAGAACTGTTGGGCGATGATGGTCTTAGAGAACTGAAAGGCAACACTATCTGTTCCTTCGAAAACCGGCTTTCCAAGCGTTAGCTCACATGCCTTCTCCTTGGAATCTTCCCATGGCGCCCATTCCTCGTCCCTTGGATCATGAGAAATCATCATAACGTTATGCTGGGGAAAAGGGTCATTTTCTATCTTTTGCCGTCCAAGGTCGATTTCCCCCGCTCTTTCCTTCCTCCAAAACGCGTTCCGCACACCATAACAATCGAGGGTTGAGTGGTTCACCCTCCTGTGAAAGTGGCAATATCGTTCGTGCGCCTTATTAACTGTACTTAGGTCCACCACAGCGGGTGGTAAGTTGATTTATCCATTAGCCACCCATTGATCAACGAGGTTCTCGATTTGCTCCTTCGTGCATGGTATGGGTGCTGGAATCGGACGCTGGTTGTTGGCGTTATTTCCACCCCGTCCTCCTTGGGGCGCCACACCTTGGTATGGTTGGAATGGTGTCGGGCGCTTGTTCCCCGGAATGGGCCCACTGCTGGTAATTGCTGCGCTTAATGAGTTAACTGAGTTGTACCACGTCTGCTCCATCTTTGCTTGATGAAATATCCCAAGGCAGTCGGATACCCGCGCTGTTGCTTCCTCAAGTTCCACAAATGTTTGGAACTGAAAGTTCGATAAGGCGAAACGTAGTGTGGCGGTCATCCTTCCAACACAAATTTCCACCAATCTGTCCTCTGGCACATCCTCACTTAATTCGAGCGCGTGACTCCTGAACCTTGTGATATACTTCATGGGGTCTTCGTCGATTCCTATTGATGTTCGTGCCAGATTAACTGTAGTCACTCGCCTTTTGGCGGAAAAGAACTTCTTAAGGAATAAACGCGCCATTTCTTCCCATGTCGCTATGCTCCCAGGCTTCAAGTTGTCGTACCAAGTATACGCGGTATCAGATAAAGATTTCGAGAATTCCTTCATGCAAAGGTTTCCGTCTCTTGCGTGTTGATTCATTGTGGAGAGGAAATGTCCTAAATGTTCTCGCGCGTTCCCCTGTCCTGTGTATACCTTAAACTTGGGGGACGTATATTCGCGCGGGAATTTGTAAGCAGCGACTTCCTTCGTGTATGGCGGGTCCAGGGAACTATACCCGTGGTCCTGCTTGGCCACACGGTAATGCTCCTCAATATATTTGGCTAGGTCTTCCTCAGAAATCTTGCCACTGGACGCGCTAGGATTTGCCTCCTCCAATTGAGCTTCCCTTGTATCAGCGGGTGCTAGTTTTCCGGGGATTGCTCCGGTGATATTTGCTTCTTTATCAATTCCGTCGACCGGACCGGCATCTCCCAATAAGGCCGCATCTTCCTTCTGTTTTATCAAAACCATCAACTGTTGCTGCCTCTTTGTATACGCCGCCAGTTCTTGCCGCATACCATCCAGACTTTGACTTGGGGCGTCGCTGTTGGTGGATGGTGCGATTCCTTTGCTTCCACTCATTAATGCTGTTTGTGCGCTCGTGATTCCTACTGACACTCTCTCGTTTCCTCGGACATCTTCAGTGTCGCTGTCCGCCGGCTCGTTCTCTAATAAAACGAAATCCTCGCCTGGTACGGGGACCTGCTCGACGCTCTTCTTTGGCGCGCTCGTTGTTTCCCGCGCTGGCTGCATTCCGCTGGACTCGAAATCGGTCTCCCGGTGTGGTCGCCAACTGTGAATGGGGTAATATGCAAATCCGATCCGAGTCACAGAGGTAGCGATTCACTCACTCTCTCTTCCTTAGGAAATGATCCAATCTCTTAAGTTACCCTCTAATGATCCTATTAGAGTCCTATTTATAGAGATCTCCATTTACCCTCAGGTTGCCATGTGTCACTACAACCACTTATTCACATAATTGCCACTCCTTATTCCTTAGGTCTCTAAAGTCCCTTGACCCAAGCCCATTCAGAGGGGCTTAGGTAAACACATGTCAGGCCCACTAGGCCTTATGAGACTTGGGGTATCCACAGATACCTCCCCAAAATAATCGATATTAGTGATTCCTTCATTCGTTTTGTTATCTGTGCAGGTGTCAGTTATATGTCACGTACACTATGTACACGTGTCACCCATTTAGATGATTTATTAAATTATCCTCTCACTAAAACACGTGTAATGCTTTTTTGTTTTTATTTTATTCGAGGGTATTTTGGATTTTTCATAAGACACGTGTCTAACTTGCTAACTGTATAGTAGGATAATTAACAACTAGGCAGATAGCCTAACTACAAGAGGAATCACTAGTGTCGATGTTTTTGGGGAGGTTCGAAAATAAACGATCTTTGTAAGGAAAAAAGCAAAAAGAAGGAGCTTAGCGTCAGACACACTCCACAACAAATTGGCTTTGAAAAATGGAAGAACCGAACAATCATGGAGATGGCTGGCAATATGGTTAAAGCGAAACTTTTTGGGCGGAAGCAATCAATTGAACAGATTTATCGCTAGATTCTTGGACAAATTCAATCATTGTTTGAGATACTACGGGAGAACGCAACGTTCAAATGGAGTGAAGAATGCGCAGAAGCCTTTCAGCAAATCAAAGAGTACCTCACCAAACCACCCATCCTACAAACAACGACAATGAGAGAAGAATTGAGTTTATTTCTCGCATCAACAGAAGCATCTGTAGCAGCAGTCTTGATCTGGATACATGAAGGAAGACCACATCCAATATACTTCACTAGCAAAACACTTTCTCCAGCGGAAAAGAACTATATATCATTAGAAAAGGCGATGTTCGCATTAGTACATGCAGCGCAAAATTTAGAGGCGTACTTTCATTGGAGATGGATCAAAGTCTTCACATCACACCCATAAGAACGTTACTGGATAAAAGAGAGAAGATGGGAAGAATAACAAAATGGAGCGCACTAGGGCATAAAATCAAGATCTTACAAAAAAACACAGGAAGCGCACAAATTCTAGCAGATTTTGGCGGACTTCCCAGAAGAAACTCTGCATGAACAGGGACAAAGGTACGTTGGTCTCAAGGATAGCCCACACCCCCCTTGTTTTTTGAGATTTCAATTAACATCATTTAAGAATTCCACTATTTTGAAGAAAAATTAATAGTTACCCCCCCAGAAAATTTACTTTTACAACTTAGCCCTCCCTAGAAAAACTTTCTGGCTCCGTCCCTGTGCATGAAGAAGAAGATTTGGTAGAAGAACGTCAGCATCCTCCGGAGATAGAAGAAGAACTGGGAGAAACAAAAGCATCAAGCATGCTAACCCCAAGCAATGGTACACGGTGGGAAATATTTGCAGACGGAGCCCACAACAAGAATGGCGCATCAATAGGAATAGTGGTCATCTCGCCAGAAGGGCAGATGAGTCGGCATTTGTACATGATATGTTTCGAAGCAGCAACAAACAACATATCGGGGTACGAAACAGTGTTACACGCAGTAAGGATAACTGAAAATATGAAATTAGAGGATATGCGCATCACTAGCGATTCACAGTTGGTGATATGACAAATAGGTCAGACGTACAAAATAAAAAATGATAACCTGATTCAATACATGTGGCTCATTGGAAAAGGATTGTAGACAATCAAGAAGATCATGTTCCGACACGTACAAAGAACATAAAACAAGTACGTCGATGCGCTAACTTTCATTGTTTGCATGATTACTGATCAAAGTTTTCCAATCAGAAGAATTACAGACCATCTGTCATCGAAGAAGACGAAAAAATGCAAGTTGCAGCAATAGAAGAAGGGACAGAAGAAGAAGATTTGGAGAGATGCCATCAAGGAATATCTACGAAGAGGGCAGCTGGTAGGCTGGGAAACCTATAATAAATAACTGCAAGTGCACAGTGTCTAACTAGTAGACAACGACAAGTACAGGTCGAACCCACAGGGAGCGGTGGAAATTACCGTAACTAATATTCATTATTTATTAATCAGAAATGATATTTGGATTTTATAAATGAAAAATGCAGAAACTAATTAAAAGAGTCGGTAACTAGGGAGTCGGTAATCAGGGTCTACGATATCCACCACTATCTCTATTGATTACTGAAATGAAACATAATTCCTGAACATTTGTATATTCTTCGTTCAAAGACGTCATCCAAGCATGCACCAGCAAATTTTATTAACGAGAAAATTATACGAAACTAAATATAAATTCACAAATATTATTCGACTATCTTAAGCATAGCCCATCAAAGAAATTAACCCAAGTATGGACTATCAAATTATGAGACAAAAACATTTGCAAAACCATCAATATGCACGTTGGTTATTGTATCGTACAAAACCGGTGAAGCAACGACTGATCTTTCAATTAATCAATAAACAATATTCAAAAATCATTCTATCAATTGATAAATAGACTATTGCTAGATATATAATTTCAATTCAAAATAGCCTCATACTCCGAGCGATTTCTGCCATAAAACCCTAGCTACAAAATTATTAGAACATGTCCATGGATTTCTTAAAATCCATGAAAATAATTATAGAAGAAGAAAAGATTAAACCGAAATCAACAACATCGTCTACACTTTTGTATTAGCTCCTCGAATGGCCTTCACGGCAGCCTCCCTTTCTCCCCGTCTGTACGGTCAAAACTCCAAAAACAGAACTCCCTTTCTCGGCCTAGTTTCTCTGTTTTTATCTCGAACATCAATGACCCTTGGACTTCTATTTGGACCTAAGCTATCGAAGTCCACAAACTAAACCACAACACCAACTCCAACTTCTTTCTTTACTCACTTCCTTGAAAATCCATCTCATGCCACGTCTATGCAAGTTATTTGGACTTGATTAATTAAGTCCATAACCTATCCACCCACACCTTCACATGATCAAAGAATCCAGTAACCGGTATACTTAAGCTCATCATGCAACATGCAGCTGAAAAATACAAGGTTTTACAGTTTAAGACGTGGAGAATAGGTTGATATAATGTTTTGGTTGAAGATTGGAGAAACTATATGCTACATCCAGATAAGTGCCTCACTATGGCAACCTTTTTTGTTCAACTGCATAATCTTCCTGTTTTTGATAGAACTGAGACTCGTATTAGAGAACTGTTAAGGAAAGTAGGGGCAATTTTGATGGTCTTTACTAATACCCCTATTCCGCTGTGGAAATTCTTATAAATTTTCTTACGCCTTTCTGGCCTGGTCATGTTTTTGATGATCGGGGATTACCACCATGGGTACAATAAAAGTATGAAAACCTCCACGCAGTCTGCTCACACTGTGGCATGATCACTCATCAGACAGTTGACTGCTTATAACTTTTAAACCAGGTCTTCCTCAGTTCTTTAAGAATAATAAAGAATTTACATTAGCCATGGTTGGCAGCAAAATGAAAGCTCCTCATCCTTATGGGAATCGTAAAGCTTCAGAGATTCGACTTGGCACTGACAGTAATTTTCCAATTTTTATTGAAGAATCATCTTCATCTGATCCTTCCCTGCATACTACAGTATGTCCTGGAAATGATTTTGTGATGCCCCGCCTAATCCACCTGCTTCTACACTATGAGGCATTGAGAAAACTAAAACATCTAATTACAATACCTAATTACAGAAGAATCTTAAGAGAAATCCAAACACTCTGATATTCATAAATGAAAACCTCTCAAGTGATATATATTTATAATTATCTGTTGTTGTTACAATTTCACAAAGTATACAGATGAAGATATTACACAAAGACCTCTAACTTGATTAAACGATGAACTACGAAATGTAACTCTTTACGTGCACCATTTCTTCTGACAACTGAAAATTGAAGTGGAAACGAGTGAGCACATCATCCCGAAGGATGCTCAGTGGAAACAGTTACAACATTCAAGTAATCATTATCATGCTTTACAGTTCTACTAAAGAAAGCAGTAAACACCTTTAGCACTCAACACTCAGCAAGTCATCATATTATAACATAACATGTTAGGAAAGAAAAGGTGCAGAGATTGCATCCCATACTACAACCTTCTGCGATCAACCAATGATGATATGCACACGATCAATTCCCCCAGATAGTTTAAATATAATATTGTCGGAGCTATTTAAAGACGTAAAATATGTTATAAAATAAAGAGTATTAATATCGCACCATATCCCGTGCTCATTTATAATATTTACACTCCCCGTGTATATTACTAATATTGCACTCCCCGTGCTATTCGACTTAGCGAGAATCTGTGGTCTTCCCACAGACAATCCTCGCGGGGAAACTGACGACGCATATCAAACAAGATGCTCATAAGTACACACAACATGCTATGATCAAAATGTAAATTACTGAATGATTACGAGAAAGGTATAAGAGTTCCCACCTTTTTGAAGACAAGACATTCCCACCTCAAGCTCCACCATCCATTGGTTCTTCTCTCGTACTAATCGTTGTTAATACAAACTAAATGTTAATTACTCAATCATAGCTAATAGGCCCATACAATAAGTCCAATACAATATTCTACAAGTTCACAATTATTACCTAAGTGAAACTATTCATATTTCTAATTCTAATATTTATTCTTTAATTTAATATTCACCATATATTTTATAATAAATAATCTACTCATCAAAATGAGATGAATTATATGTCATTTCGAAGGTCTCTCGCAGCTCTACAACTTTGCAGAAGGAACCAAAAGCTAGTTCGGACCATAAGAGGCCCAAAAACCCGAATTACTGAGACTGACCCTAAGCCATGGCCCAACGGGCCAACCCGGCCCAACTGGCCCTGACACGTGTCGCGTGAATAGAGATTCGGGTCACCCATGACCCGGCCCGTTTTCCGACCCGTTAGCCCACTTTACTGACCTATATACCCATCTGACTCGGTATGAGTTAGACATCTGACTCGGTCACCGTCTACACCTTTACTTAGCCAAATTTTCATGTTTTTCATTAATAAAACAGCATGGATAGCCAATTTTCGGGGGCTCTAGTTCCCTCGATTTTGATCCATTTGGATCATGTTATATATGAATGGAAATCCTGAGAAACGTACTCCAACTTTTATGTTTTGAGAAAAATTCAATAAAATTTCTATCCTACTTAAAAATAGGCAAACATATGCCTACTCGAAACTGTTTTACCCAGATTTTCCAGATTTGACAGTTGGTACTATAATGGCCGCCAAAAATTCATTTCTCAATGAAATCAAGCATACTCAGTTGCTATGGAAAGATAAGAAGCAGACCTCCATCTTTCATGTTTTTCTAAAAAATCAATAAAATACTTAACTCTATGATATTTACGTTTCTAAACAGGGCAGTTGCACAAAAGAAAATCATGATCATCATTCAAGTGAATAATTTGATTGATTATACTCTATAATCATATTCAACACACACCCAACTCATTATTTACTTATAATAATTGGTTATAGGGGTTACCTTGAATTATAATTCATAGATTCTCAATCCCCAACATCATCTTCCTTAATTTGTCCATCATCACTAGCACCATGATCACTTCATATGTTTAGTTGTTGATACTCTAACTCCTCTTCTCTACTGATATAAACTCTCCCACAAAGAATACAAGTTGCAAGCTCTACTTCTCAATCACCCCCTCATCTCAAATTCACAACTACAACTATTATCACTATCATCATCTTTCTCTCTATCTCAACTAAAACCTCCCTCTCTCAACTCCTTCTACTTCCTTTAATAATAATATCTCCCTCAAAGCCCTCATATAAAAATTATCCCAATGACTCATCTCCCCTTTCTCTAATGGCAACACCACCACCTTAGCCAAAGGAGAGGATAACTTCTTCTTTAATTTAAATTTCAAATATAATTATTTTTCTTACACCCCCATTACACCTCTCATGATTATCATTAATTCATAATTATCTAATTACTTTAACCTAATCAGGATTAATTAAGGATTTAATCAAATGTTAATTAAAACAAATTTTACTACTACCACCCCCACCAAGTCACTAAGGGGTGTCTAGTTTCTAACCTAATTTTCGAGCGTTGTATCTTCCTCACCCGACATCCGATTGGCGCGTTCTATTAGTCAATTTCGCCTAACTTTTCGATATCTTTCTAATGATACTATTAGTTGGTTCAAATTATAATTTCATTAATTACCATATTTGATATTTAAACTCAATTAATCAAGCAATTACGCGGTGTAATTGCCATTTGGCCAGTCAATAGCCATTGACCTGCTTATGGGTCATTACAGATTCACAAGGGCAACAACTTAACTTGGCTGCTACCCACAGTCAGCGATTCCGACAAGGTCCAATTTCCGCTCCAACTCGCACTGAGTCATCTCGTTCTACTCTCCAAGGGAATAAATCAGCTTCCGTGTGGGTGCCAGTTACACGTGCGAGATCCATGATGGGGGACACCAGTTCCAAACCATCCCTGCACATGTCAGATATGTCAGAGTCAGCTTTTTCAGAACCAGGTGTTGCTAACCTGTCTATTGTGAACCAGGCTAATAAGACAAACTTGGATTCCGGGTCTAAACCTATACCGTACACAATAACCCGCTCTCATATACCTGGACCTGGACCAAACCTGTCTCCTACTTCGTATTTGGGCCTTTCTTCTGAACCTAACCAACAACCCAATTGGGATCTTCTTACTCAGGGTTTCTTTTCAGACTACAAAGGCAAGGGTAAAGCCCTGCTATAATGTATGCCATCAGATGCAGACTTCCGCTCAGCCGGATTGGTTCCTCTATCCAACATCTTCAAACCAGAATATTCTCACTTGCTTACTGAGTATATGCAACTTATTGATGCTCATGTTACTCTTTTCATTACTCTGGTTAATGACCTTCCTTGTCTCACTGTTACTCATCGACATAGGAATAAACCAATACAAAAGTTTCTCAGGAGATCTTCTTCTCAAGATGCTGATTTTCTTCCAACAATTGACTTTGCAGCGGCTTCTTCCCCGACTAAATTTAGACGTATCAAAACATTGAATGATATTCAAGATCTTCGGTATCCGGTTCCAGTGGAGCAACCAGAAGAAACCCCAACTGTGCGTAAGTAAAGGTGATGATGCAGATCTGTAATATAGGTTGTATACTCCAAATATTCCTTCATCCATTCCAACTTACATCTTTCCAATCATTAAGGAGTCCCAGGATGAGTTTAAGGATGCAGTTCCGGGTACTGGGGATCAACATTCTCGTGCTTCTTGGAAAGTTACTATTGACCAAAATGATTTCTCTCCTGACGAGATTTCGATTGCACACACAATGTCAACTCAACTGCGAGTGCCTGCTGCTGGGAACTCACATGGCCAATGAGTACTGCAGCCTACACCCAATAATGGCAGCTTCACGATTGTTGGGTTTGTTATTTTTTAGGAATACTACCATCACCTTGGTTAGTACTGACGCACTTCAGTTTCTTTTCCTTTTTGCGGCGGTGTCTATGTCTACCTGTATATAGGATAATCAGACTACTTGTAACATATCTGCTGTCTTTTTACTTTTTTGAGTTTGGTTTGCTTCTAGCTTTGGTTATGTGTGGCAGTTATCTTAGGATGTTGGGCACTAGTTCTCTGGTCTTAGTTACAGCTTCTAGGCTGTTCAACTCACACATTGTCGTTTGCGTTGTGGGGAGATGCTTTCTCAACCGATCTGGCTATCCTGTTGGGTGGCTTTGGCACATGAATGGTGTGACTTGTTCATGTCTTTCACTAATGCGCGTAGTTCTGGTTCAGTCTGTTTGTATGGGTGGTATGTATTAGTCAAGAGTCCTTTTGTATAACACATTGATCTTAATGGAAATCTATTAGGCTTTTGGGCCTACCTTTCACAAAAAACCTTCACATGATTTATTCCACACGGTTCCGCCACTTCTTAAACCAGTCGAACTAGACTTCCCTTGCTGATGTCAGCAAGACTTAAATCTAGCTGCTTTCTTAATTCCACCGACTCCTGAACGTATTACAAAGAAAGGTAAATGGTCGCCCATTAACGGATGACTGCCCCTTATCACATATGTGACTGCCAATAGCAGTTGCCATGAAAATGACCAATTAGCTAGCTTTTTCTCTATTTATTCTACATGACTCCAAAAATAGCTAAAGAAAGTGTAATCAATAGACATTAAAGAGGTTTTTTAGACACCTATCAGCAGCTACCAGCGGAAAGAAAGGAGGCAAGCAAGGTCAAAGCAAGAGAAACAAGATATGAGCTAAGAGACGGAGCATTATACAGAAGGTCATACATGGGTCCGCTCTTAAGATGCCCATCAAGAAGAGAAACAATCAACATATTAAAGACAATACAAGCTGAAGATTGAGGTAACCACTCGGGAAAGAGGTCATTAGTAACACAACAAGACAACAAGGATACTTATGGCCATATATGCATATGGATGCAGCGCATCTAGCTTAGAAATGCGAAGCATGTCAGAAGTACGCTCTGAAGATTCATGCACCAGCAGAAAAACTAAGCGCAATCTTAAGCCCTTCGCCATGTGGGGAATGGGCATAGTAGGTCCGCTGAAGACATGAACAAGGAACAAGAGATTCTTGCTAGTACGAACAAATTATTTTTACTAAGTGGGTAGAAAAAGTGCTTTTAGCAAGGATCAGAGATCAAGACATCTTCAAATTTCTATGGGATTGCATCAACTACATATTCGCGTACCAACAATCATAGTATCAGACAACGGGAAGCAGCTAGAGGGAAAATTGATAGATCTACTAGTAAACACATACATGATCAAGATGTTAAAGTCTACTCCAATCTACCCCCAGTGCAACGGGCAAGCGGAGGCATCCAACAAAACCATAATGTAAAATCTGAAGAAGAATCTAGAGTTAGAAGGTGGCAATTGGGAGGACCAGCTACCTAACGTGCTATGGGGAGAATCACCATTCGTGATGAAAGCGGTATTACCTACGAAGGTAATACTCTCTACAACAAGGTTTGAGGCGTTGCACAAGAATCTGAACGCAGTCCTGATCATGGAAAAACTAGACGATCTAGAAGAAAGAATAATTGTAGCAACTCAGTATATGGTCAATTATCAGCCGCGGTTAAGAAGGGAATACAACAAGCGCGTCATCAGAAGGGTATTTGAAGAAGGAGATCTGGTGTTGCGCCTACTACCACCATATATGAAAGAAGCAGCACAAGTTAGTTGAATAAAACGTGGGATGGACCATTCATCATCATCATAATATATATCTGGTACATGATCTTACTATCTGAAAAAGCTTACAGGGAGTCGTTAACGCACCCGTGGAATGCGATTCATTTGAAAATTTCTATCAGTATTCTTTTTTTCTTTTAAAATAAAAAATTATATTATCTCAAACATGTAGATGCAAAAAAAAAATGACTGGATCTGAATGCTCCCTATGGCAATATGGAAGACGTGACAGTATAAACCAAACAAATAAGCCCACGACTGTGTGGCAAAAAGGATAGATATTCCAAGTGTCTTTTGAAAGTCACAATGTAGGATAAATAACAACCACTAAGTCGAGAAAAGGTTCGTAAGGCCGACTACCACACTTTAAGAGTAGTGCCTATTTGTAAATAAAGGAGGCAGGATAAACAATGAATCAGGATAATAAGTGATGTCTGCATGATTTGGATGGGATAGTACGTGACCTAAAGGACTGTCCAATGCGGAGAAAAAAAAAGTAAGTTCATTCCTCTAAAAACTTAAAGTATTACGTCCTACAGTCATGTGTTGGTATAAAATCTGCATAGAGACCTTATACCTAACAACCAAAAGATTATAACATGTATCCTGAGATCTGTAGGGTAATACTTATAATGAACATGATTCCGAGATAATAAGAACAATATCGAGATTGATATATACACATTAGAAAACAAGATGAAGATCTAAGTATTCATTAAACTAACATTTCTGGCTACATACTACATGGAAATTTTGCTTAGAGACCAGAGGACATTCATACTAACCTAATCCCACTCTCACCTCCTAAGGCTTAACAAAAATTCCAACCCTTACAATGGAGACCGAGCTCGCCTTTTATAGGTCGAACCAAAAGTGGATTACAGCTAATAAGACAAAATATACAATCGTGGTGGTGTCAGAGTTTGTCGAGTAAGTCGGTGGTCTTCGGTATGTCTTTGAAGCTGAATGTTATTTGGATGCTCTTCGGCATCTCGGGATGCTTGTTCCTTCGTAGGTGTCCTACTCTTCGTTGTCTTTCGATATATTCCTTCATGTTATACTTATGGGTTGGGCCCCTTCCTAGTTATTCAGTGTTTCAGACTTAGTCTTTTCTTTTGGTGCTTCTTCATTGGGAGGTTGACACGTGTCTCGATAGTTTTATACCTCTGCAGTTTGCCTCTTTCCTTTCCTAGTATCGAAGATGCTCGGGAAGGAAATTTTTATTTCGACGTCAACTTTGCGACACGTGCCCTACTACTGATTTGAAATGACGTTTCCGTGACAAGTTCTGCATGTTCCTGAGTTTTTAACTACCTTATGATCTTCCAACCTGCAGCGCCAGTTTCCCTCTCTACTATTTAAGTTTTTCTCCCTCTAAAAAACTTTAGCCTTTTCGTATTCATCTTCTCTAGCTCCGACTTCTTTCTTCTTCCGAAAAGCTCCTGATTCTTTCCTTTGATCCAGAGCTTGTTAAGTAAAATTATTTGGCACCCCTTACTTTATTCTGTCCACTAATCCATAAAGGTAGAGAAAATTTTTGATGGGGGCGAAATTGGATGGGGGCATGGGGGACGAATAAGAAACTGACATGTGGTCCTTTATTTTGAGAGTTTTCAACTAATTATGATTGTCAATATATACTCATGTTTTACCCTTCCACAAAATTCTCAATATTAACTACCGTAAACGTCATCCTTAATTTATGGGAATAATTGTCAAAACTGATATAATTATCTTAATTAAAATACGGAAGATAATTATCCTAGCTAAAATAAAAATTCCCTCACCTATTGCTGCTAGCAATGTTGATTAATAGGTCTCAATGAGAACTAGCTTTTGATTCATAAATGTCACTATAATTAGTTTTTTTTTTAATAGGAAAAAGGAACAAAAGCGGATTAAACCACCCATGTACCAACCACCCCACCATTTACACTAGAAATATGGATAGGGCTAGCTATTTGTGTTACATCAGAAACCGATAAGTTCAGATAGTGGATTAGAGAGGTAAGGTTTTCCCCAAACCAATTCTTAGATCTATTTGTTCTGCTACAAATTTCCGCAAGGTTGCAGACAAATCTATTTGCTTCAAAAGGGATAAAATTAAGATTGCTAAGTTCAAAATAATTGATGATTGGAGATCCGTTTTCATGACGATTTGAGGTATTGTTGAATCTTCATCCCATGAGCACAGCATAGTCTTCAGCCAGCGATTTCAGAATTTCTTCGGTATTTGATTCAAATTCCATCTTTTCCCCCATATCTGATGCCCACTGGAGAGCTGTTGTAACTCCTTTTCTGACTAGGTCGTCTTTGCTGGTGCAGGTGACTGGAAATCCTCTTGCTCCCTTGTATTGACCTGCATAATCGAAGAGAATGAGACTCAATCCTGCAATTTCCCTTGTATTCTGAGGTAAGAAAATAGCTATATTGATCTTGTGCCCCAGAAAACAAGGTTTCTCCCATGTATTTTTGACAGTGATTTGTTCCATGGTATTGTGAATTTCCTCATAATTTGTGTGACGGATGTTAGTGCTTTGGTTGTTTTTGCTTGCAATTCTGCTGTTGATATGAGCTATTATAGCATTAGCAGTGATCTTAGGGGAACTGAGAGTTCCTTCATAGCTCATAGTGCACCTACTTTTCCAGATATGCCAGATTATGACAGCATTGATTTCAGCCCAATTTAGGAGACATGTTGTTGTTCTCCTGTCATCAAACCAGCTGTTAAGCCAGTTATGGAAGTTTTCATTGTTTCCTATCATTTCCTCATAAGTCATTTGTAGATGTTTCCATACTTCCTTAGTATAGTTGCACTTCATGAACAGATGAGATAGGGTTTCATCATGTCCTCTGCATAGTTTGCAGGAAGGATTTATGTAAGTGAGAATCCTAGCATCCTGACATTAGTTGGGAGAATGCCATGTGCCGTTTTCTAAATGAAGATTTTTATAGAGGGATCTATATTCATCTTCCAAATTTTATTCCAGGGGGCAATAGTATTAGGATTATGATTCCTTGTCCTCAGCTTTTGGTATAGGGATTTGAAAGAAAAATCCCCACAATTAGTGAGGGGCCAGGTAACCATATCCTCACCAAGAGAGTTCTCTAATTTTATGTTGAGAATGGAATCCGCCTATTTCAGTGGAGAACCAATTCTTGATATCGGCCGAGTTCCAGCTGTTGTTATTTAGCATTAGGTCACTAACTGTGTTGATATGGTTCGGACAAGCATCTGGTTTCACAATTGGCGGTTTGAAGTTCAGCAGCCAGTGGTCATTCCAGATGTTTATCCTTTTGCCAATTCCCACAATCCACAACCCATTTTCCTGAATGTTTTTAATGCCAGATAGAATTCCTTTCCACATCCAGGAATTCGTATCTTTCGGAATTATGGGGATACTCATAATATCTAAATCCTCAAAGTATTTAGCTTTCAGGATTCGAGCACATAGAGAGTTAGGCTGTTGAAGGAGTCTCCAGCCAGTCTTAAATATGATTGCATTATTGAAAGTTGCCAGGTCCAGGAAACCCATGCCCCCGTCCTCCTTAGGCTTAAAAATGGCACACCAGGCCTTCAAGTATCGACCATCATAGGTGTCTTGTTGTTTGTTCCAAAAGAAATCCCTTTGGATATCATTGAGCTTCTTTAGGATATTTTTTGGTATTCTAAAGGAGCCCATTTGATATATTCCAACAGTGGATGTGACATTTTGGATAAGAACAGATCTTGCAGCAGGATCTAACGTTTTGTTTTTCCAGCTATCCAATTTGGATCTTAGGTTATCCACGATAGGGTGGAAAGCCTGAATCTTGTTTTTGTTAGTAAAGAGGGGGCCTCCCAGATATCTATCATTGATGGATATTTTCTTGACATTGAGAATATTAATTATGCTTTCTTGTTGGACTGGTGGAGTATGATTGCTAAAAAAAACTTCCGATTTAGAGAAATTGATTAGTTGCCCAGATCCTTTGTTGAATGTGTCAAATAGGTTAAAAATATTGTGAGCTTCAGTATCATTAGCTTTGCAGAAAATAAGACAGTCATCGGCAAAGAGGAGGTGGCTGACAGAGGGGGATTTTTTTGAAACTTTTATGCCATGAATGAGCCATTTTTCTTCAGCCTCCATAAGAGTTCTGGAAAGGACTTCCATGCATATGATAAAGAGAAAGGGACTGAGGGGGTCTCCTTGTCTTAGTACCCTAGAAGGGGAATAAAATTGACAGGGAGAACCATTTAGCAAGATAGCCATGCTAGTAGTAGAAATACATTGCATGACTAAGTTGCACCACATTTGAGAGAATCCCATTTTAGTAAGAACAGCCATTAGAAAGGGCCATTCCACCCTATCAAATGCCTTAGACATATCTATTTTGAGTCCCATGAGACACTTTTTGCTTCTAGATTTTCTCATAGTATAAATCACCTCATGGGCAACAGTGATATTATCTGAAATTTGCTTTCCAGCAATGAAGGCAGATTGGTAAGGAGAAATGATCTTAGGGAGGAGGGTTTTGATTCTGGCCGCCATGATTTTTGATATTACCTTGTAGGTAGTATTACAGAGGGAAATAGGCCTAAACTCAGCTGGGGTTTTAGGGTTTAGAACTTTTGGGATAAGGGACACAAACGTAGAATTCATCTCCTTAAGTAAATGCCCTGTATGAAAGAACTTTTGAACCATTGCCACAAGATATGGACTAATGATTTCCCAATTATCTTGAAAGAAGTTGGGAGGAAAACCATTAGGACCAGGGGCTTTGGTTCCTTCCATGGAGAATAAGACTTTCTTTATTTCCTGAATGTCAGGGATTTTGGTTAGAGACTGATTGTCCTCCAAGGTTATAACACAAGAGATCTTATCAATGAGCTCCTTGTTTATAGTTGGAGTGACTATGGTAGAGACAGAGAGGAAATGTTGGGTTAGACAATCAGATATTTCAGTCCTGTCACTGAGCCAAAGCCCATCAGAGTTCTGGATCATCTCAATTTTGTTCCTTCTATATCTTTTCCTAGCATTATTATGGAAATAACTAGTATTTCTATTGCCCAGCTTTATGTAATTGTCTCTACTTTTAGTTTTCCAAAAATCCTCCTCTATTCTACTCCATTTATAGAGCTCAATTTTCAGGTTATCAATAAGGTTTTGATTCTTAAGATTGCTTGTAACAGCCTTCTCAAGATTTTTCTTAACCTTACTAATATTGGTGGCAATGATGCCGTAGACTTCCTTGTTCCACTTTTTCAGAAGATTTTTAACTTTTCTTAATTTAGTAGCCAGAGAGAAACTAGGAGAGCCACTAGTGACCTCCAACCAAGCTTTGGTAATTAGCTCTTTGCAATCTGGATGGTCCATCAATTTTCCAAAGTATTTGAAGGGGATTGGACCATCTCTCCACATTGGTTTGGTTTTAAGAATGATAGGGCAATGATCAGAGGTAGCAGCAAGATGGTAGATGGTACTATCTAGATATGTGCTCATCCACTGATCATTGCCTAAACCCCTATCAAGTCTTTCTTCAGTTAAGGCATTGTTATATCTGTGGTTCCACCATGTGAAAGGATACCCATAAAGCCGAGATCACTAAGGTTGCATTCATATAAGATTCCAAGGAAAGTATCAGCTTCCTTTCTGTTAAAGGGAGCGATACTATTCTTTTCCTCATTATGGAACACAATGTTAAGATCACCAATGACTAGCCAGGGACCAGTTATGTAGCTAGCCATGTTTCTGATCATGTTCCAGGAATTTAGCTTGTGATCCCTATTAGATATACCATAGAAACATGTGATGGTACTTTATGTTGAGGTATTGGGATCCCAAAGTCTAGCATTTATTTGGTTATGCACAAAACTTATGATAGTGATATCAATATTGTTTTTCCATGCAAGAACCATACCTCCAGCAGTACCTCTTGGAGATACAAGCCAGTAGTTGTATACATTTAGATCATTTAGGATTTTGTGCATCCTTACATTTTGTTGTCTTGTTTCAAGAAGACAGAAAATGTCAGGATTCTGTTGATTAAGAAGGTCTCTCAAGTGATTTCTTGTCTCAAGGTTTCCAAGCCCTTGACAGTTCCAACTCAATATCATGATAAATTCCCAGAAGTATGAAATTTGTGGGTATTCCTTCCCAAGTTTGTTGTTTATGGTGTCAGATAAACTTACTATGTTGATTTTACTCCCTATCAAGCAGTAATTTTCCTGATATATGTGCATGATATATAACTGAAAGTAGTGTTTAGGGATTACCTGAGGATTGGCAGTATAGTAGTTAGTTATTTTGACAGGGTTTCCACTTGCCTTAGCTTTGAGATCATGTTCTCCCTCGTTCATGCATTGCATCCTTTTGTTGTTTATTGGACCTCCCTTAGAAGCGTCATTTGTTGAGACCAAAGAGTTGAGATCAGAGCTGAACTTCTTTGAGTTTCTCACATCATGGTTAGAATAGTGTCTCTGTTTAATCATATGATATAAAAGTATTTTTTGAGTAGCCAATGGGTAGACCGCAATGCATCTAACAAAGTTTGGTTCCATTGCAGTGAGACATGTGACAAGCCAGTACTCTCTGAATCTCCAAGACTGGTCAGACCCGTGCTTTAAAGGGCATTGTCTTATTAGAGTATGGCAAGTACCATTACAGTTGGGGAATATATATTTACCACTGCCCCATTGTTTTTGTTGGGATTTAAATCCAAGAGCCTTATGGGCTAATAAGAATTCCGCCCGTTTGGTTACACCATGACAGAGCCCAAAACTAATGGGGGGCACAATTTTCCCCATTTGTTTTAGTTTGTCACATTTGGACCGGTGGTAATGTTCACCCTCAATTGCCATATTGATTTCAATCCACCAGTGAGGATGGTTCATAGTTTTCAAATGCCAAATAAAAGATTGGGAGTAGTTCCTTTGGGTCAGGTTAACCCACACACGTGTTTCTTTCCGTTTAAATTTTTCCATAAGTCACAGATCCATTTGTATCCCCAAAAGGTGTTGTTTTGCATATGACACATGGAATCCGATGTCATACTAAGAGACCACGTGTGGATGGTAAATAATTTGATGGGTCCTGAGATAGGATATTGCCGTTGTGATGACCGTTGATATAGGACAAAATAACTGGTTCGATCATCAAGATATCCCTTAGTTTTGACTCGGAGACGAGTTAACATGATCGAGTTGCTATTGGATTGCATGGACCGATCCCAGCTCCTCGAATTCTTCCCTGAGTAATGAATGCCTTCCGAACCTGCAAAAACCAAATCCATGGTTAAAGCATATGTATTTGAAGTTAATGATGGGAAGGTAAAGCGTAGGCTAATAATAACATTGAAGGCATTAATTGTGGTAGTTAAGGACTTAGATTCTAAGAGATGCCATAAGAGGCCAGACAGATAATCAGAAAACCAAACAAAGTTTAGCAAGAAGTTTCCAATAGAGAGAGGAAGATCATCATCATGGCTAATCACTCTGATAGTCTTTCTGAGAATCCTGCAAGCAATTCCGATTCCGATTCTGAACTTCGGCAACAGCTTCAATCTGCAGTCACTACAAGAAAACTGGTTATCAACGACGAAATCTGTAGCGACACATGGAATTTGGTCGCAATAGGTTATCAACAACGACAACTGAGATTATGGTCGCAAAAACCTAAACATTGGCGACAAAATATGAATTTGTAGCTAGGTTTGTCGCTACAGGTCTGTCAACTGCGACAACTGAGATATTTATCGCAAAAATTAAAAATTTAGCGACAAAATAGAAAATACGTAGCTAACAACGTCGCTAAACAAAAATTTCCGGCGACAAAGATTCATGTTATAGCTAAATCATTAGCACACCGACAATTATAATTCACATCGCCAAAAGTATAAATTAGCGATATTGTAAATTGTCGTTAAATGGAGAACTTATTCCATAGCCCCAGAAACCTCTTAGAAAAGAACACGATCCCATGTTCTCTATTTTCCCTCCAGCATAGAAAGAACAAAACTCTATTGGCGCTAGATTTCCCCCTAAAATTTTCGTGAAATTCCAAACTCCTACCACGACTTAGAAACCGTCATCTGTTAACCTAAAGAAACACGATATCGCTATCAGCTGAACCTTCATCCTCAGTAAAGAACTTGGGTCTCTGTTCCCTTTTCTCAGTTACTTGACTAGTCAAATTTACATTTCATTCCCCTTTCCCCTCCCTCATTTCTCTAATTTCCCTAAAGTTTGCAGGCGAAAGTTAAAGCCTAAAACTTTCAGGTCCCTCCGTCTCTGATGTTTTGCGATCTCTCACTCTCTAAATTCTTGTTTTGTTTTTGTTTAGTAGATCGATGCTTTTAACAAATAACCAACCGATGCCACAAGCTTTTTCGTTTTACAGATTGAAGATCTTAACAAATTCACCCGATGCTACCCTTTTTCGATACCCTCTCTCTCTAAATCTCAAAATATACATTGGTTTGTATAATTTATGATTTAGATAGATTTTTTGCCTGATCAATTTAAGGATTTGTAAATTGTAAGGTTAAATTTACTGTCTAGGTTTATGGTGAGACACAATTAGGGGTTTTCTGATTTGAGTTATGTAAAGAATTTGGGGTTTATCTATCAATAGATTCGATTACAGTTTATTGTTCTCCTTCTTCTGTATTAGGTTTTGTAGGGAGATGATCGAAGTTGTTTCGAATTTCAGTAGATTGAGACCTAGGATATGTAGAAAAGAAAGAAAGAGGCTACATGACTTATTGTATAATCGAGATTGATGAATTTTAGATTTGATTTTAGGATTAGAAAACTGAAGGTACAAAGAAATAATCAAATCAAGAACCGTAAGGAGATATACATTAAGTGTTCGATTTCCATGTTAAATTGATTAGCAGCATAGTTCAATTGAAAAATAAATGTAATATGATGTTATTTTCACCAGGTTGAACCTAGACCGGGAGTTTTAACATGTACGGACGAGCCTAAGACTGCTGTAAGATAACCTAATTTGTGTATGATACTTTTCCATTCTTTATCTCTTGTTTCGCATATTTTCGGCTTGTTGTTAGCTGTGTGCTCTTTGACAACCAATAGTTTAGTATCACTTTGTCTTGAAAGCCTTATTGGCAAGGAAGTTCCGCAATCAACTCTCTTGGTAGTTCTGCATTTGAACAATGTTGTAGTACCTTAAGTTTGCTTAATTACCTGTTTATCTTAGCATGATTTCTTTTGTTCAGCAGCATGAACTCGTACATGTAGCTAATTATAAATGTTTGCAGTGCACAATACTAATCTCAAAAGATGTGTCTCACAAAAAAATAAAATAACTCGTGTACGATTTCAGGTGATGATGTCTAACAAAAGAAGTCCAGTCCGTCGATCTGCGTAACCGCTGCTAAGGTAACCTAAATGGAACTTTCTTTCCATGATTACCTCTTAAGTTCACCATTCTTCCCCTGGCATACAATAAATCCATTGTATAATAAGTTAGCTCTCAAATTGTGTATTTTTTTCTTATATCACCTCATTTGATTGTACAAAAAGTATCACCTTCTTGTGCATATTTTTTGTGCACATGTAAGTATCTTCAAACAACGGTCTGGGTAGTTTTATTTGCAGAAGCTTGAGATCTCTAGTTTGTAATTCTGTCAACTGCCTTTTGCAAACAGTAGCTAAAATTATGATGAAAAAGAGAAAGTAGCATTGAATTTCCACGTGGATCGTAAACAGTTAGTTAGCCATTTTGCAAGCTTTTTAACTGATAAAATATGAAGGTCTTGTTCACATTCTATTACTGTGATTCCAGGTGTCGCCTCTAATTAGAAAAGATTTCAGTAATTATAGCTAACCCCGGAATTATTATTATCCAGTAATAAAAGCTGCAATTGTCTTGTCATTTTCTGTTTTTTTGGTTTGCATTAATGTTGCATAAGTCAAGGAGGTGTCTTGTGCATGTGATTGTAGCTGTAAGATTTATGGGAGAACGTACTGAGATTCCCAAGTATGTGGACCTTTAATAGGCATCTCAACTGAAAGCTGCTTTCTAAGGTGATAATCTTCTAACATGTAATAATTATGGATTATCTACCCTAAGTTTTCTGCTGCAGCGGTGAATTATGCTATTAAGCTTTCTTAATTAGTAAGACTCGCTACCAATATCAAGTTTTAATGTTAAAACTTGTGCAAAGTTTATTTGGTGCGGCGACGGTATAGTGGAATGAAAGAGAGTTGTGCTTTTATCATTGGAGTGAGATAGATCCGTAAGTACTTCCAAGTTAACTCACTACACAATTTTCAAAATGAAAAATTTAGTGTTCTGATTTCATTGGCCTCATCCTTTTCTAGTGCACAGTCTGTGTTGTAGTCTGGCAAAGTATGCCCATAACGTTCGAATATAATGCAGTTGTGTTTACTTACTTGGCTAATTCTGTTGCTCTGAGATTAAGTGGCTGCCTTTCAAATTAAGCAACTTAGACAATACTTAACCATTATCGGTATGGATCTGATGATGTGGCGAATCATCTGCTTTTAAGTAATGAGAAATCTCTTTCTCGATGTCTTTAGTTTCATTTGCTAGGAAAAAAATGTTCATGACTTCTGATCAAATGGGAACAATACTTTAAAATGTTTTCACTTATGCCATCAATCGAGATTTAAGTTTGGACTTTTTTTCTGCATACATATTAATTGGTATGGTCTTGGATGAACATGTTACTTAATTAATTGGTTGTTGTTGCAGATGTAAATATTCGGGAGGAGAGTATTGATGTTCATAACATTCTAAACTGCTGGGATGAATTTGTTTTTCCAAAGTGGTACAACAAGAAAAGTGTCATGTCTAACCCACGGGCGTCCCTGCTACAACAGCATTGACATCTTTCAATTTAGGGTTGTACAATTTTTAAATCGTTCTCAAGTGGCATACATTGATGACTGCCCATATGCTGGTGATTTGCTTACTTCAATTTACCTTTTGGTCTTTATAAATTTATGTATGCAATAAAAGTATTAGGCTGTTTTGGGATCCTTATTTGAAACATAAGATAATTATTTGTACCTGTTGATGGTTATGAAAAATAAATGGTCAATTTCTAAAATATATTGTCTCCGTTTGTATGTTTTTGATGTAAGATATATGGGTCTGTTTGTATGTTTTTCATTCATCCGTAAAAGTAGATTTAGTTGCCAAAAACCCAAAAAATGTTTATGCGACAAAAAATGGTGTCGCCAAAAGTTTATATTCGCGACAAGTTTTTTTTCTGTCGGCAAAAAAAAAAATTCAGCTACAAAATTCCTTTTGGTCGGTAAAAAAAGTATTTCAGCTACAAAATTTTATTTTGGTCGCTAATACTTTTCGGCGACGAAATAAAAATTTATGTCGCTATAGCCATTTAGCGACAAGGAATTAACGACAATTCAAGCGACAAAAGTCGTCGCTAAAAAGAATTAGCGACGAAAATCAAGTTTTAGCGACGCTTTGGGTTGTCGTTGATAGCCAATTTTCTTGTAGTGAGTTCCTGGTGCTATGGATAATAATCCAATCATAGTATGTGAAAGTAGTAGCAGTGGAAGTGATTCTGAGGATACTTCTCAGAGTAATATCATTAAGATATACCATCGGAGTGGTGGCCATCCATGGTGTATAAGGGAAGGGGAAAGTTCTTGATTGAGAGGGTTAGTGCTAATCCTTATTACAGGGTTCCATCTGAGAGATCTCGACAAGGGGTGAATCATCGAGGGGAGCGCAACCATCATAGGGTTAACAATCGTCCTGGACCGGTGAAGATTGAGCCTGTATATAATGAAAGATCTCCAGAAAATGGTTGCCGACGATCTGATTTTCCGTCTGTTCTTCCAAATGTTGGTGGTAGCTCCGTTAATATACTCCCTTCTATGCCTGGTACCCGGACCACAAGGAGTTCTACCAAGAGATTTGCTGAGATATCCTCTCCTGTTAGTTATGGTACTCGAAGTCGTGCGAAGCTTGGATCGTCTGGTCATTGAAGGAAAAGAATGGCCTGGGAAGGCTCACAGAAAAGGAAACAAGGAAGAAAGAATAAGAAAAAACTGATGTAACCTTAATCTTAGAGAAAACTGATGTAATCTTTATCTTAGAATGAATATGAAATCAAGTTGCAGAGAAAGGAAAGAATCTGTGATCCCAAAGACCCTGAATGAAAATGTAATCTTGAGAACCAAAGAAACCAGAAAAATCAAGACTATCTAGGGACCGAATTTAGAGACCGAGTCGCAGAGCGAAAATCAGTAGAGAGAGAAAACTGAACTGACTTTAAGACAATCTAGGGACCGAAGTAAAAGATAAGAGTTTTCATCACTATAATTAACATCATTTTAGTTTATGTACTGCTATGATGCACATAGGTATTGGAGAAGACACAAATTAGTTTGTGGTCCATTCAATTCTCATGGACGCACCAGCTGAAAGAATTTGGACACGCCAAAAGATAAATTCAAAATAAAAATTCTGTAAAACCAAAAAGATCAAATGTATTCTTGAAAAATTTGTTAGTGTATTCTTGAAAAACTTGTTCATAAAAGTTAGTTGATAATGAATGGATTATCAATACTGTACTGCATTAATCTCACTTTGTTGTTATGTGAGTAGTTGACATTAATTGCAATCCCGTGGCATCGCAAACACTACAAAAATCTACAGTAACTTTCAAGAACAGTAAAACAAGGGATCTTAGAGCAAGCACTATGGTGGCCTAAGCCTTCTCTATTGAATAGAGAAAGGGAAAGGCGGAAATGGCGAAAAATTGGCAACCACGGTGGTCTTAGCTATTTGGAGACGAAAATTGGATTTCCGCAGCTTTTCTGTGCGGAAATCCGATTTCCGTAAAAAAAAATCTGCGGAAATCCGATTTCCGCACAGTCAAAGCTTGACTTTTGACCTGCGGAAATCCGATTTCCGTAAAGAAGAGGTTTTCATACAGAAAACCCTGCGACCTGAACTTCATTTCTCAACTTCTCCACTCTCTCTTCTTCACTCAAAGAAAATAGATAATCGCCCCCTTTCGATTTTGAAGATAACCAGTTAGAATTTTTCCGTGATATTATAAGGGTTTACTAACATTTCGAAGGCGATTCTTTTGCATCATTCAATTTGAAATTTCATCAACAAGGTTAGTAAATCTTATCTAGGGTTTATACAATCCAATTTTAATTTGATTATCATGATTCCTTTGATTTTAGAATGAATCGTTAAAATCCATTGATTCTTTGTTGTTGTATGGTGTATTTTTGATTAATGCTTGTGGTATTGAAGTAGTTTTGGTGTTGAATGTATAAATTGACTTAAAATTCATGCTTGTAAAGGTGCAATGAGTTTGATTCGTGGGTGTTTGAATGCGAAATACGGTCTCAATTTTGCTTCATCGAGTGATGATGATGAAGAAATTATTTTACTCCATCGCATGGTAGAATTGGATGCCCGGAGACATAGGCTTAGACAACCGGTGCCTATCCAAGTGCAATCACGCCAACACCTATGGCGTAATAGAAAGAGAGCTGATGCTCAAATGATGTATGATTACTTTACAACTAATGGGACTTATACTCCAAGACAATTCAAACAACGTTTAGGTATGAGTCGAGGTTTGTTCGAGAAAATTCTCTTCAAACTTTGTGAAGAGGATGAAGAATGGCCACAACGTCTAGATGCAGCTCGTATTCCGGGACATTCTCCTCACATGAAGATGGTTGCTGTGATCAAATCTTTGTGCAAAAGTATTGCTGCTGATAGTCTAGATGATTACACTCGTATGGGTGCAACCACAACATATTACTATGTAAAGAGATTTTGTGCCAACATATGCACCATATTTGGACCTAGGTACCTGCGAGAACCTACTGCCGAAGATGTTAGAAGGTTGCTAGCAGAGAATGCCGCCCGTGGATTTCCTGGAATGCTTGGTAGTGTGGATTGTATGCATATGAAATGGAAGAATTGTCCGGTTTCTTGGCAAGGAATACATAGAGGCAAAGAAAAGGTTAGTACTTTGATATTAGAGGCAGTGGCTTCATATGATTTATGGTTTTGGCATGCTTTTTTTGGAATGCCCGGCGCAAACAATGACTTGAATGTTTTGGCCCACTCTCCCCTTTTTGATTCGCTTCTTAGTGGTTACTCTCCTCCGGTTAACTATGTCATCAATGGACACCAATACAACATGGGTTATTTCTTAGCTGATGGTATCTACCCGAGGTTGAAGACAATTGTACAAGCTTACCCAGTAACACTAGACATTCCGGAATATGTAAGGTTTAATAGGTACCAAATGGACAAAAGAAAGGATGTTGAACGTGCTTTTGGAAGTCTTCAGGGTAAATTTAAGATTGTTGGTGAACCATGCAAGTATTGGAAGCAACATGATTTGAATTTGATTATGAAATGTTGCCTTATTTTACACAACATGATCATTGAACATGAACGTCGAGATGCTGAATGGGCTGCAGTTGTTCCAGAAGTGAATCGGGTACCAACAGGCCCCACCAATCACTACTCGAGTCTTCAAAATGAAGAATATTACCACATTTTAAGAGCTGATCTTACCGCTCACATCTTTGCACTACCTGGAAGAGGTGAAAGAATAGACTGTGACTCAGATCTTAGTAGAAGTGATT
>JAJJMA010018541.1:0-14288 GCA_023529015.1 Papaver nudicaule | reverse complement strand
TAAAGTCATAACTCCTACTAACCTTTTGTCGATGAAGAATAATTGATGTCTTCTTTGTCTTCACAGTCTTCGTCTTCAAGGTCTCTACTACTCTGTCTATATCCCATTTCCGAAATCTAAACTCTAGTAGGCTAAATCAAGAATTGAATTTTGACACCTAAAACTGACAACTAGCTTGACATACCAACGCTAGTGGGTTTGACCGGACAATGCCCTAACAGTGTCTACTACTTTGTTTATATCCCAATTCTGAAATCTAAACTCTAGTAGACTAAATCAAGAATTGTGTTTTGACACCTAAACAACCAGCTTGACATAACAACGCTAGTGGGTTTGACCGGACAATGCCCTAACAATCTCCCCCTTTGTCAATTTTAGTGACAAAACCAATTTACATATGGATTCAAAAGATATAAAATAAAGATCTAACCCAGATGTATATTGATTTCTTGAATTCTTCAACTTCTCCATCGAGTCTTGATGTGTTCTTTTAACTCGTGTTGAAAAACTCGTAGACATCACCACAACATATCCAACTCAAACAACCACAAAGGTACGCTCGATCTTACATGGATTAATATGCTAATCCCACATGTTGTTTGTGCAAAGAGTAAGAATCAGAGCAACTTTAAAGTCCGTGTACCAAAACTTATAAAGCGATTCTACTCATTCTTGATACGAAGCTCCCCCTTAATCTTTATACCTCTTTTTGCCAGATTGGTATGAAGCCCAATATTTACTCCCCTTACTTGATACTTTCGAAAAAAGTACGGTGTTCTCCCCTTATGGTTATGAACCACAAGAACAAGAAACCATATGTATTCTCCCCCCTATTTGTCACAAAAATATGACAAAGTAGTTGAGACTTAGGGTTTCAAACCTATAGAGATAGTCAAGTCAAGGATGTACTCGCATATCAAGTTTAAGATGACATAACTAGGAAATCAGAACGAGGATTTCTAAGTTGATTCATCTTTGGAGAAATATAGATACACTCTTCTCCTAATATTCCACATCCACGCTCCCGAAAATGATTTGTTATTAAGCGCAAGCTCATTTAAGAACTCTTCCCCATGTGGTGTTATTCAATAAAGAATAACTATATTTGCGTTTACAAGTAAAGACACGAACAACGCATAACTAGACAAACAAATTAATGTATCCAGTTTCAGAAAAGAGTATATGATTACTGAGTTTGTGAAACCCTAGGTTAATCTCATTTAAAAAGTTTCCTAATCGTGAGAAAAAGCATTACTTTTCTAGTTTTACATAACTTTGAATCATCACCAAAACAACGAGTAAAGTCATGTTGGCAGCCTTGATTATTGTGATTTCCTCACTGTAGGGCTTACATGGTGAGGGTGCATAACACAATCAGGTTGTGTTGGGGTGAACAATGTTTTGTTCACCATTGGTGATTAAAACAGAATCTCCTACTTCAATGGGTTTTTCACCACAAGTAGCTTTCGGCTTAGATTTCGCCTTTCCCTTTTTCTTGTTTTTCACCAGTAATAATCCAAGTATCTCATGAAACGATTGCATTATTCCAAGGTTCTCTTGGGAAATTAATACAAGACTTTTAATGATTTCACCTTGGGTGGCCTCACTCGGGTAATGATTCCCTTTGGCACTTATTGCTCTACCAATATTATGAGCAATAGGATCTTTCTTCCCATCTTTCTTATCAAGGTTTCCTGAGAGAGGATTAGATTGACTATTCTCTTGCAAGTTAGTCGATCTCCAATTGGGAACATCATATCTAGTCTTCACATTTACAAAACGTTCCTTTTTATGACGATTAGGAGAGAACTTTGTAGGGCGTTTATAGGCAAAACTCGGTTTATCATAATATTGATTATGCCTAAAGGTTGGACGTTCACAACCTGCATTAAGATGATTAACCTTGTTGTTTGATCTAGGTTTGATCTCCAACACACTTGCGTCATTACAAATGTTGGCTTTTTCGTTCCTTTTACAGAATCTATATCTTCTCTCAAAGTGACCTTTATTACCACAATAAAAGCAACGTTTAGTAACTAAAGGAGTGGGATGCTCATTGTTACCTGGATGATGTCGAGCTTGAAAGGCTTTGCTCTTTTTATCCTTGATTTGTGGTAGATGTATTTCACTTTTGGAAATTGTAGTAGCCTTCGGTTGAGAAGAATCCTTAGCCTTGACAAATTTCGCCTCTTTGTTAATATTTAGAGCGTCTATTCCTTTATATCCAAATCCTCGTGTGTCACGATGATTTTTACTCGCTCCTAACATTAAGTTTGTCCGAGATATTGTTGAACTTATTCAAGTTTTCTTTCAAACTCAAGTTCTCTTCTTCCAACCTTTTGATATTTTCATAAGCATTAACTAGATTATTCTTAGAAGAATCACCATTCTTAAGATTATCTAGTTTAGCTTGAAGAATTTTTTCTTGATCATGGCTTTCAGAAATTAGCAATTTGAGACTACTAATTTCTTCGTTGTAATCGGCTGTACCAGTAATATCAAGTTCCTTTTGCAAGGTAACATTTTGACTACGAAGTCTGTCACATTCAACCTCTTTGCAGAACAAGGACCTCTGAGCTTCTAAAAGTTTCAGATAACATTCCTTGATAAGGTTATTCGTAACAGTATCTTCATGGTAAACTACTTCATCTGAGTCAGAACATGTGTCCTGGTCAAGAATAGGCTATTCCTTGATAAGAGTTCCAGCAGCATAGGCTACATTACTTGTCTTACACTCTTGATAGACATTTGACATATCACCAAGAATTGCAATGTAAGCTGGATTCTCTTTTGCATCTTTGGTAGGGCATTCAGAGGATTTACGCCCAAAACCAAGACATTTGAAGCATTGAACATTATCATCAACACAATTGAGTGTCTCAATAGAGGAAGATGATGTATGTCTGGATACATCCTTTTTTCGTTTTTTAAACCGGTGAGGAGAGTTATCCCAATGCTTCATTCGTGATTCACTAGGTTTAGATTTACTAGTACGGTTCACGAACTGAAGGGCAATACCTATTTCTTTTCTCAAGAGATTTCTGACATGTTGTGCGATTAAGGACATAGTATAGATTAATTCCTTTTCACTCATATCAACCTGAGAAGTGTTGATTTTGTCAAAAAGGTACTGGGAGGACTAACGGATTTAAAAACAACTGATCTATTTCGCTCATGATCAAAGACTTTAAGTTTACCAACAAGGTCACTTCTTGTTATTGTTAAGCCGCGTACTTTTTGGATGGCGTATTTCTTTGATTCGTATCTTGAGAGTAATGACCTCAGAATTTTACACACAATGTCCCTTTCCGGAATAGCTTTTCCTAAGGTATGACATGCATTCACTATCTCAGACAATTTGTGGTTAAATTCTTCAAAGGTATCATCCTCAAGCATTCGAAGGTTTTCCCAGTCATACATAAGGGTTTGAAGCCTTGCATTCTTTTCTACGGCGTTCCCTTCGAATACGGTCCTTAATATTTCCCAAGCCTCTTGTGAGGTTTCACATGTGGCCACATGATGGAAAAGATCAGGTGTTACTGCATGAATGATAGCGTTTATCCCATCATAGTTTTGTTTAGCGGCTAGAGTTTCCACCTCATCGTAATCCGCTATGTCTTTGGGGACTGACTCACCTCCAACTTCGATAATTGGTGGTGTGTATCCTTTGTCGACATATACCCAAGTTTTGAAATCCCGGGCTTGCAAAACGATCTCATAACAGTCTTCCACCATAGGTAATTGGTGCCATCAAACTTTGGTGGTACGTTACAAGCTCTTACGCTTTGTTCCATAATTCATAGGCCTCGATAAACACAGACAGTTACGCCTTTTAATTCTGATACCTATTGAAAAAGCAGAGGTACCGAAATACTACCCACTTTTCGTTTGGGCTCGTGAGTCTTATGGTAAGATATGGACAACCTCAAAAATCAATATTGATGCGTTGTCAAACAACAACAAATATACTTCAGTTCTTAACCTTCACAATATATAAAATAGAACAATGGTAAGAACAGATTCGATCCACAGGGAGGAATTGGTTGTTATTTATTATCGATTTCTAAATTAACCAGGAGGGGGATGTTTTGTGCAATAAAAATAAATTAAAATTAAAACTAAAGCAAATAATTGTAGAAAATAATCAGGAGATGTGAATATTGGTTAAGGGTTCATCTTCAATCACATAACATGCACTATGAATAATATTTGGAGTTTCTATTTAATCTCTCATCATCAAAAGCCCTAGAATACATCATCGCGAAAATATCCCGTAATTTCCTAATGTCATCACACACCATAACGATGAATGTGTGAATTCTACGTAGAGAATAACTCAACACATCGAGTAATCGAGTTCAATTCTATAAGAGCATTAATACCTGTGAAATAGGCTAATCAATGCAACAAACTACCAGGAGCAGTTCATTCAACAAAGGTCATATTCTACATACAATTCCTAAAAGCTATCACCGCAATCAGAATTATATCGTACTACTTGTGAATTGATTCATCGACATCCTGTATCTCAAAACCTAATTCTAGTAATAGATATGAACATAAACCAATTTAATTTGCAACTTAAATCAATTAACATGCATTTTTAATGCAATACATCAATCATGCATTCATACGCACAGTATAATAAGAACGATGCTGAAAAGAATACTTATAACTCCAAAATTAATCAAATCACATGTCTATGATATCCGACTACATCCTTAACCAATAAAGAATTGTTTAGCTACTCATGTTCTTATTGAAAGCAAAAGAAAATAGATAAACAATGATGAAAATCATAAAAAACCCTTGATGCAAAGCTCCAAACTTACTCCCTAGCTCTTGTCTCGAAAACCGCATCCAAAACTTGCTCTATGTGCGTGATTTCCCTTTCTCTGTAAAACCTCTGCCCTTTTATTCAAGAGAAATTTATTGTTTGGTCCAAAAACCCAGAACCCGCTTAGGCTATGGGACATTGGAAAGTTAGTTTAAACCGGTGGTCCAAAAGACGTTAAATTACCTGTCTACCCTTGAGTTAGCACGTGCGGGTGTTTGTAAAAAGAAAATAAGTTTTCTCCAGCAAACCTAAATATCCCTATGGTTCCTTGCTTCCTTCTTCCTTCTTCCTCCTACGACCTCTCCTTCCTTCCTCCTACGACTGCAAATGGAGTATATCTAAATTATTGCGTTTCCCTCTCGATCCTAACCTGGTTATTCATAGCAGCTTGAAGTATTCTGTGGTGGTGATGGCGGATTGGCCGCGGCAGTAGAGGAAGTTCTGGATTTTGGCAGTCATGGTGGCGTCTTGAGAAGGAGAAGCTAGGGTTTGCTTTGGGCAGTTGTGGAATCAGATTTGTAATTGTGGACACAAGATCAGCAGTTACTGGATTTGTGAATTTACTTACGATTCTCCATCTTCTTGCATGTCCACTATTTTTCTTTGTTGTATCAATTTTGAGCTTGGGGTTAGCTTATATCCTAAATTTGGGTAAGCTACAACCATAGATTCATTTTTGGACGACCGAAGGGAGTCCTCTATGGGATGGCTAAGTGTATGATTTGTCCGTCACGGAAAATGTCCCAAGAAAATAAAATTAGATTACAATTTCACGATTTTCAGATTGAAATCGACATAATCAAGGAAATTGATCACATACAACGATTAGATATGATCTAACAAACATATTTTCAGTTCAATATTCTTTAAGATAATGATCATATTGATCATACCGTTCGGATTTGATTCGGTTCCTCTGTTTTTTTTTTAAGAACACAGTTCTTCATTGAAGAGACGAAGTCGCGGGTGAGAAGACGATATCTCGGGTCAGAGCTGATCCGATCCGTTAGTGTAGTCGAGTTATTTCCACCCACTTAAGCGCGCCCCAACTCATCTACTTCAGCTCGGCTACCAACTCAGTGAGTGAGTCGATTGAGTCATACAAAACTCACTTATGTTAATTACCTACGATCAGAACCTGAATTTCAATATGAAAGAAAGATCAATTTCCACAATCGTTCAGTTAACAGTTCAATGTTGTCAATTTTATCAAATTGAGCAAATTGGAGCCGTTTCAACTTAACATTCTAACAATTAAAATAAATCCAGTTACAAAATTAATAGTTGCAGTATCAAAGATTGAAATAAAAAAATTACAGTAGCAGTATAAATTCTTCTTCCCATAAACCATAACTTGCCAACAAGAAAAACCGTCCAGTTTCAACAAATCTAAACAACACTCAAATAAAAAATCAGATTTGAAAGTAGGACAATTCAGCTATATCTGAGATGGATACAAAGAGGATCGGCGGGAGGGAGAGAAACAGACCAGACCGAGAGAAAGAGGAGAAAAGGAGTAGTGTAATCTCTTTTCGATACTGTATCTTGGTTTTGTTTTTCTCTTTAATGCTGGCCTTTTGAGTGGACTGTGTGTATAATGAGATAGAAGTGGGGATTATAAACGTACAGATAAATCGATGCAAACTATGGGAGGAACAAGACTTGACACGGGTTAGTATGGGAGGAATAAGGCTTGACAAGTGGTAGTATAGTATGGGAGGAATACAAATAAACCGTGTGATGTCCATCTGATCTCTATCCTTAGATAGATGTTACCCAAGCCAAGTTTAAAGTAAATTGATTAAATTAAAAGTTACGTTACTATAATAAAATTTTCAAAAAAAAAAAATTAGGATAAAAATAAAATTCTAGGATAAACTTTTCAAAAAAAAAAATCTAGGATAAAAATAAAATTTTCAAAAAATGACCAATATACTCCAAGATTTTTGAGAAAAATTTGTCTAGTGTCAGACCTTCGATTAAGTATATCGTACATAGATAAAAAAAGAAACCAAAATTAACTACATTGTGTATGTAGTAAGGTTTAAAATATATCTGCCGCTGGGCAGTCTGGCCTTGGTAAAATATGAATTCATGCATAATTTAGGTTGGAGTTTTATTTTTGTGACATATATGTAGTTAAATGGGTTAAAAGTTTTGGATGTCCAGTTGTCAACTTTACATTATGTATTTAGTAAGTTTTGAAATATATTTGTTGCTGGGCAGCCTGGCCTTGGTAAAATATGAATCCATGCATACTTTAGGTTGGAGCTTTATTTTTGTGACATATATGTAGTTAAATGGGTTAAAAGGTTGATGTCAGGTTGTCAACTTCACCGTTATTCCCAACAAGATTTTAAACAGTGTAATCTTTGTCTTTAATTGTACCATCAACTGAAATAACAAAAACAATATTTGTAAATGGATAATCGTCGCGATTGAATGTCTTTGACTAAAATTATGGAAATCACTTGTATCGATCCCGCTCTTTCTTCGGTCGGCCCCCCCACCGCAAGCGGTAATCTAGTTTAATTTAAGGTAACTATTACCCCTGTAAGTCATTGATGCAATGTTTAATTCGTTGGATTTAGTGATTTCTTACTCAAATGCTATAATTGATTTGGGGTTTGTCTAATTGGGAGGGAAATATTGCCAATTTGAGTTGGTGATGATTGGATTGATGATTTCATGCGGTTGTATTCAATTTTGTATGTAGGATTGAACTTTGATTTTGGTCTTGATATTTATACTGGGCTTGAGTCTTTGCATATGGTAGCTACGAGGGTTTAATATTGATCCTCATTGGAAATTTAGTTCTGATGGTGGTGGTGGCGGCGTTGCAGGCGGTCTCGTAAAAGAGAATTGTTAAGTGATTTGTGAAGAAAACGGGTTCGATTAAACTCTCCTGCAATTGTTTTACTGAAACAATTTTAGGGTATAATCTAACAGTACATATTATACTGTACTCTAACAGTATACTTGTGAAAAAAACTGGTTCAATTTTGACATTATAATAGCACTTCATTTGTTGTTGTACCGAAATTGTCGACCTTAATATTATAAACAATCACTACATATATGGTTGTAGTGACGAAAACTCAATAATAACCTTAATCATCAAACAATCTACGTATGATGCATTTGCTACTTGTACTCTTCGTAATATCTTGGAATGTAGCTGAGTTTAGGAGTAATTTATCTTTTTTTTTGGTGCAGGGCAAGGGATAATGGGGACTGAACAAAGCAGTTAATGGATGAGAAGAACAAAAAAATGTGGACTGGAGAGGGTTCCACTAATTTGTTTAAATGGCGTAGCTTCATTTTTGTAATATCAAGAGTTTCATGTCTATGTTGTGTTGTCAGGATTAACATCTCATGTAATTTGAATGAGATTCTTATGGTGCTATGAAGTACAAAGTGCATTAAAAATCTTGGTCAAACTATGAAATTAAATAGCAAATTCACTCGAAAAAAGGAAATGAATGATGCTACATATGTATGGTTGATTTTGTTTTTATAATTGTCAGTACGTATATGCTTGTACTGGTAAAAACAACTGTACATATTTGGTTGTACTAGCATAAACTGAGTGCCTTTCGACAATATCAACTTCTAGTACGTATTTAGTTGTACTGATAAAGAAATGGGTTGTATTTCGGCAAAACTTTAAAGATGTGGAAACAACCTATTAAAGAAAAGTTGCACAGTTTCCATGTCTCTAACGATTTTCTCAACAAATCATCGTAGGTTTCACCAATGGTTTTCAGTCAATTGATTCCGAAGATTATAGTCCGAAGATTAAAGTCACAAATGTACCAACTTCAATGTTAATCTTGAGAAAACCATCAACCTGTATGAACTATGCCCTATAATACTAGATGACCGCTGACACGGTGGACGGGCCGCCCGCTCGAAGAAATCGATAAAACCGACATAGAAATAAAAGAATGATCTTTGACTCCTACGCAATGGTACTTTTGCTGCCATGTTTTGTTTTTCAAGCTTCCTCTGTGCCCTCAAAGCCCGTCGTCTTTCATTATACGCCTTTCTTTCTTCCTCTTTATCATTCTCAGCTAGCTCTCGAAGTCGAGCTAACTCTCGAAGTTGAGGTTTTCTCATCTAAAACAGGTAATCTTCATAAACAAAGACAAAGACCCGGAAAATTTGTTAAGCCATGACGAATCACCAACTTTCGACAAGACAAAGACCAAGAAAATTTTCTAGTTCCAGATAAATAATAAATAGGTTAATAAAAGAGGGTCCGTTTCAGGGAAAACTAAAACATAACCTCTTGGCTAGGCAAAATTGAAAAAAGGATAATTATGCAATAAATAAAACTCAATATGGTAAACAAGAACAGATGAGTTAATGATCATACCTTTGTTTTCAGCAAGACGTAAGCATTGCCATTCCCCACATTGGTAGTAGCAGGTGTTTTCCTTTTGTTACCCTCTGCAGGTGCTTTCCTTTTGGAACCAGATGGTGCAGTAACAGGTGCTTTACCTCTGGATGTGGATGGAGCAGCAACAGGTTTACTGGATGGAGTTGTAGGTGCTGCAGAAGTGATGGTAAGATGACTAAATTCAAGTTTTTCCACAAGTACTCCAAAAATGCTGAAGCCCGAAACGTTTCTTTTAGCTCTTCTGTACATACTACAATCACCTTGTCAATGTACCTTGTCAATGTTTGTTCCACCATTTTCCTGTTGCATAGATTATTTCCAAAATATCATTTCTTAAGTTAGTTTCACTGGACAGTCACATTTCCCTTAATTAAGCATTTGACAGTTCCACGCAACCTCTATATCTTAACAGTATTTAGGAACCCTAAAGAACAATAAAATTAAGAGAAATTTAGTAGTGGTAGTAATTGATTACCTTCTTCTCTAGGGAACAAGGCAACAAGGATGAATTATTCTTAGCCACGGCGGTTGGGGATATGGAGCTGAAGTGGCATCGCAGTATCTACAATACTACTTCAGTTAGGACGTGGAAGTAGTTCTTACCAATGTTTTCGAAGATCGTGAGTGTGTTCCAAATGAATTATTCGTTGATTTCTTCTTCAATTTCGAAGTTCGGTGAACAATTTAGTTCAACACAACTGAAATTGAAAGAGAAATCAACTGAAGGAGGAACCAACACTTGAGGAATGAACACTAACATTGAAGTTTTTGGAACCAACAGAAAAAGTGGGTGGTGCAGTAGCAGGTGCTTTCCTTTTTGGAACCAGATGGTGGTGCAGTAACAGGTGCTTTCCTTTTGGAACCAGATGCTGGTGCAGTAACAGGTGCTTTACCTCTGGATGTGGATGGTAGCAAGACAACGTAAAATAAGATCAGGCATTTCATAAAATTATGCTTCAAATATTATAAGTAGGTGAGCTATATTAGTTTGGTTCACTAAGACAGATCAGATGACATTTAATAGTTAATAGTGGATGATGGCGTTGCCATTAACCCGTTGTAAATGACATTGGTGGTAGTCACAGGACATACGTGAAAAAGATGAAAGAAAAAGCATTTTGTAGTGACTATACAGGAAGGAAGTCCAATAATGATTCTACGGAATAAGTACATGCATAATGAATTAATGATGCAGGTAAGCATGAGGGGCCAAACATTCTATTTCCATTAACTTTCACTGCAGTTCTAGATGAACCCAAAAAAAAACAATGTACAGAACTGGACCATGAGGCATTTAACGATATAATGACATCGTAGACATGCCGGCACCAAAACCATGTCTCGATTCCTATCAAGGTCCACAAAGTATTCGATGATCCAAATTATTAAAAGGGGGGACAACCTACCAAACAATGAACCCTCAAATAAAAATAAAAACAACTCGAACTCATTAAAAAAAAAAAGGTATGCAAGAACCCACAAATGCCTACCTATAATTGTCTTCAAAAGAACCAAAAACATTCTCTAAGCATATGTGCCTAGCATGCCAGGCAGTCCAATAAGAAATCTGCACCTTGTGCTTTCTCTTCATAACCCAAAATCCTTGGTACCACCCATTTTGCATTAGCCATAGGATTATATAAGCCTATCCGTAGTACTCATCCTGAGAGATTTAAAGGCAGAAAACATATTCAAACAAGTACTATGCAGGCAAAACACAAACACTAACCTAAGCATGCTAGTATACATTTCTATAGCATTTCAGTTAAGCATAAGCAATTCAGTTAAGCATAAGCTGTTCAGTTAAGTATACATTTCTATAGCATTTCAGTTAAGCATACATTCCACAAGCATATATTTCTATTTCTACATCAATTAAGCATATATTAAGCAACAAAAAAAGTAGGAACACCGAACAGAGACAAAAATTATCCCAACAACAGACCAGACCAATTGCATAACAAAAATCAAAGCCTAACTGCATTGTAGAAAATCAGTATAGGGAGAAAGAAAGAAGACAGCTTAAGGCAAATCTGTCACCAGGTTTCCTACTCTGCAAACAGTTCAGATGGTAAGTTTGGATACTACAAACTACATAATGGCTTAAAGTGTAAGTTTGATGCCTAAAGGACCACTTTGATAGAATATGGTCTTTATCTCACAACAAAGACATAAAATCAAGCATATTCAAACAACTTTATTCAAATAGTTCAATTCCCCTTCCTCAGCAACTTTAAAACCCTCAAAACCCGTTTTTTTTTTTTGATTAATTCATGAAAGAACTAACTCCGATTTCAATTAGGGCAACAACAAATTTAGATTTTTTTTAGGACAACAACTAATTTCAATTAGGGCACGGAAAAAGTTCTTACCAATGATTTTTGAAAATCCTGAGTGTGTTCGAGTGAAATTGAGTTGATTTCTTCTTCAATTTCGAAGTTCGGTGAACAATTTAGTTCAACACAACTGAAATTGAAAGAGTAACCAACTGCAATTGAACATATGGAGAAGACCTAAACCCTAATTTTTTGAACTGCGCAAGAATTCTCTGCTGGCGATCGCGTAGGTGTTTAAATGGTGAAGAAATGAAATCAAGAAGAAGAACAGAAATTCTCTGCTGGTGGGGAATGAATTCTCTGCTGGTGGAGACTCGATTCTCTGCTGATGGAAAATGAACTTTCTGCCTGAAGAAAAAAGAAAAGAAGAAGAAGAGAAGAAAAATGAAAAGAAAAAGAAAAAATCGACTGGATGTTTCTGGGGTGGGATTCGATCCCCGGACCTCTGGGTCGATTTTTGAACTGTTTGGACAAAAATACCCTCAACAATTCTCTTATTTCCAACCTCCGTGTCCTTTTTCATTATCGGAACAAATACGCGATTGCCCTTCATTTTTTGGTTTATTTACAAAGCTGTATAAAGGAAAATAAATTAAAAATTTACGTCTACGTCCTTTTTGAGGGGCATTTTCGAATTTTCACAAACTTGTAAACATGAAATTCAATCTTTTTGTGTCAAATTGAATAAAAAGTCACTATTCATTTGACACAAAGTCACCATATATAGGGTCCTCCCTCGCTTCGCTCGGTCGGCCCAATTAGTCTGTTGTTGGAACCCTTGAAAATATGTCAGCCACAAAGTTGGTTCGAAAAGGTTGAACCTGTTTATCGCCACGCAGTTTTTTTTTTTTACCGTGGGTACAAACTCAATTTCACCCATACAAGTATTTTTAATTTATGTTATGGTAGGGGTGTTGGTTGGAGAAGTTATGAGGTCATTTTCGTCAACCTAACTATTAAAGAAGTATTTCTTATTGATAGAAGTTCTATCTATTACATGGTATAAGTCCTTTATATACATGTGTGGAGAGAACCCTATATTACTATTTGGGCCGCACATACATGGGCCGTAAGCCCTACAACACTCCCCCTTGTGCGGTTCAATAGTAGAACTCAAATGTATTGCTTCACTAAAACTTTGAACAAGGAAAAACCCGGTGGGACAAAACCTTGAAAAGAGAAAGAGTTAGTAAACCTTGACAAAACCTTGACAACGTCTCGAGTCTTGCTAAGCTTTTCAGCTGAGTTGGTCGGTGACTTCTTGTAGCTTCAAAAGTAGTTCTTCAAATGTAGCTCTCTCATCAATGACCACAGTGTCTAAGTCAGTTGCCTCATTAAAACCTTGTCAGGAAAACCCAAAGGGACAAAGCCTGAGCTAAGGAAAAAGAGTACAATGTTAAGAATACTTAGAACAGAGTTGAACTCGCATATGTTGCCTCGTTAAAACCTTGACAAGGAAAACCCAGTGGGACAAAACCTTGGTGAAGGGAAAAGAGTACAACGTGATTAGTCCAGAAGTACGCCTTTGCTGATGCTGATGTTGATGCTGAAAAACACTCTTGTTTCTGGTTGGAAGTTGTTTCGCTTGACATACTATTGTGATCCTTTCTGATTCCGATGCAGTTCAGTAATATATTTAATCTTCAAGTCTTCAGCATTCAGCATATACGCCAAGTGTAGTTGTTGTTGTTGTCTCGTTAAAACCTTGTCGATTAACAAAACCCTGTGGGAAAAACAAATCTCGATCGAAGGGAAAAAGAGTACAACACAAGTTCACATTTCGAATCAAAATATGTCGACATCATATCCTTGGATCCTCCCCCTGATGTCGGCATTTCCCCCTGATTTCATTCTGGGTAGTCTCTAGACAGTTTCATTAGTCATGAGCTTTTCGAAAGTGAATATAGGTGATGACTTACAAGTCCACCATGTCTCCCCCTGATTACTTTCAGTGAAGAAGAGATTATTGTTCCTTCATAATCAACAAATTTTCGATTGCACTTCTGGTATTGCAGTTGTCTCATTAAAAACCTTGCTGAGTAACAAAACCCTGTGGGAAAAAGTAACCTCAGTCAAGGGAAAAAGAGTACAACGTACCACTAGATGCTCCCCCTGATGCTGGACAATTTCTCTAGTCCAATACATTCATGGGAGTTTGAACAACTTCTTTAGTCCAATATAGGCAGACACTTCCTTTAGTCCTTCGCAGTCAGACAAGTTCTTTAGATCTCTGCAGTTTTGCAATCATGGGAGTCGGACAATTCCGTTAGTCCTATACTTTTCACATGTAATCATGGGAATACAATTTGCAAGTTCATTAGAAAACTCTACTTGCGTCTTCATAGGGATAAGAACAAACCCATGTCAATGGTTTCTTTTAGGTATCTAGAGATATTCTTGATACCATTCCAATGACGTTGCGTTGGCGCTGAGCTACATTTAGCTAACAAGTTCACTGAGAACAAGATATCTGGTCGAGTACATTGTGTTAAGTACAATAATGCGCTTATTGACTTACGTAGGGATATTCGTCTCCCAAAACATCTACGTCACCTTCCTATGGACGAGATTGATCTTTACGTACATCTAAAGTTCGACCAATCATGGGAGTGCTAGCCAGGTGCGCTTGTCCATATTTAAATTGCCTGAATATCTCATGGACATATGCTGACTGGTGGAGTAATATTCCACAAGCTCGATGTTCTAGTTCAAG